>JARHVA010002620.1:530000-582500 GCA_037957365.1 Torreya grandis | reverse complement strand
CAATGGTTCAACGATGGGATTCAATGGTTCATTTCATATCATTGAACCCCATCGTTGGACCATATATCATTGAACTTCGGTGTTGAACCATCCTTATCAATATTTTAGGAAATGCCTTCAAGTGTTTTGAAAATTTTCCTTGCAAAAACCTACCTTTTGAACCTTGTTCATTTTCCTGACTGTAAACCCTTTGAAAATGAGCAATTTCCTTTGCCAAAAAGGCTTGTGAAATTGAATAACTTGGCTACTCAGAACATTTTTGAGAAAAAAGGAGACCATTTTTGGCCTGCAAGACCAAAATGGTCAATAAGTTGTCCTAAAAAATAAGTGACCAGTTTTGGGAATAACAGTTAGCTCCAGTTGGTAAACTTCCATTGACTGTATTTTGAAACGATTAAAGGGAGTAGAATCTAGACTCTAAATGCCTTCATACATGCCATTGGGCCACAGAGTAAAGCCACCTAAGAAGAGAAAGATGCTAAAAATTAAATGAACAAAACAAAACAAACAAAGACCATACAAATGTACAAATGAACTTATCTGATACTTTAAGGATTGAAGTACTTCAGATGCTACACACTGTGAGGCTGTGAGAATGGCATTTTGTCTTGATATTTCAGCAAAAAACTATTTTTACCACTGAATTGATGAATGGTTAATGAACCTTTCCACAAGAAATCAAAATTTCCATGCATTATTTTTAGTTCTCTCTTCTTGTCCCATAACAAGACTTGATCTCCAATCTGAATATCATGAATCCTTGCTTTCTTATCGAAGAGTTTTTTTACATGATTTTGATGTGTAGTAATACCATCTACTACCATAGTTCATTTCTCTTCTAATTCAGTTAAACACATGATCCTCTTATCAATAGAATTTTCAAAAGTTTGATCTTCGACTACCTTTGCCAACTTTAGTGCTGGTAGTTCCAGAGTGATTAGTATCTCCACATTCAAACCATACAAAAATTGAAATGGTGACATATCTATTTCCCTCTCAGGCATAATCTTTTCTACCCATAAAGCATCAAACAACAGTTTATGCTAAGTATTTTAATTGTCATCTACGAATTTCTTAATAACAGTAACCAAATTCTTGTTGCTTGATTCTACTTGATCATTTCCTTGCAGATAATAGTCAGAATAGTGGGAGAGAATAATCCTGTAAGAGTAGTAAAACTTAGTAACCTCATGAGAAGAGAAACAAGTAGTATTTTTTGTTACAATCTTGGTTGGCACTCTAAATCGAGAAATAATATTTTCTTTATGGAAATTGCATACTACTTCTAAAGTAGCATGCTTGACTGGAATGTCTTCCACCCACTTGGTAAAATATTCTACCACAGTGAGAAAAAATTCATGTCCATCACTTGAGGAAGGGTTCACAGCACCAATGAAATCAATACCCCATTGTTGAAAAGGTTATTCAATCACCATCGGATTGAGAGGTAATGTGGCCAACCTGAGTTTCCCAATGAACTATTGACACAACTCATACTACGTACCTAATTGTATGCATCTAGAAATAGTTTAGGCTAATATTATTATTCTTGTAAAATCTTATGAGTAGTCATAGGTGTATAAAAATGTCCTCTACAAGCCAAATTATAGAAAGACTCTAAAAGTTTACCCTATTGTGCTTTATCCACATAACGAAGAAATACCTCATCAAGGCTCCTTTTGTATAAATCATTGTCCCACAAGATAGTTAGTAGCTTTCAACTTAACATTCTTTTTTTTTATAAGACAGGTGAGTAGGACACCATAGGTAAGGAAATAAGCAATATTGGAATACCACTCGTCAATAGTAGTGGTAAAGAGAAATGTAGGCATGTATTTAACATTTGTTTCTTCATGTCCTATTTCTTTTGGTATCTTATCAATAATTAATTGGTATAGACCTCTTCCTCACACAAGCTTAGTATGTTTGATATCAAGATCAAACTCTTGGATTTTAGCAATCCAATTACCCTTTTTGGTACTAAACTCCTGTTGATTTAAAATGGACTTTACTGTTATATTAGACACCAAAACATCAGTATGTGAATTTAGGATATAGAATAAAAAATATTTTACTACCTTAACCATGGCATAATTGTGCTTCTCCATGTTTGAATATTTTAATTCATGATCTTTGAGAGGATAAATCATAAATGATATAGGATATTTCATACCTTTTTTTTCTGAACCAAAATGGCTAAAAGTGTGTACTCATAAGCATAGTTGTATACTATAATGTCTTTGGCATAATCTAGAAAAACCAACATTGGGGCATGGGCAATAGATTTATTGATATCTTCAAATGATGACTTGTCGTCTGCATTCCAATGAAAAGTAGCTTTTCCCTTTATCATGTCAATAATGTGGCAAGTCTTCTCTATGAATTCAGGAATAAACCTTTGTAGAAAATTCACCTTTCCAGAGAAAGAATGAACTGTAGTCTTACTAGCATGAAGAGTAAGAATTTGGATAGATTTGACTAATTTTGAGTCAATTTTTATGCCTTCTTGGGATACAGTGTGACTGAGAAGTTTACCTTCTATAACCCCAAAAATTGACTTCTTAGGATTGAGAGAAATGCCATTTTCTTGAGAGCGTTCCAGCACTTGTAAATGATGCACATGATTAGGATGATGTTTAGAAAAAATGGTCAAGTCATCAAGATATACAACAATAAACTTCTCCATTTTATCTCTAAAGGCAAGATCCATTTCTCTCTAGAAGGTGGCGCCAGCATTGATCTGACCAAAAGGTATTCTGCAATATGCAAATGTACCCTAAGGTGTAGTGAAAGTAGTTTTATATTGATCTACTGCATTGACTTCCACTTGATTATACCTAGAAGAACCATCTAACATTGATAACATTTCTGAGATAGTCACTGTGTGTAATACTTGATCCATGATGGGTAGGGGGTAGTTATCTTTTATAGAAGATTGATTTAGGTTTCTCAAGTCAACATAGATATGAATTTCTTCATTCTTTTTTCTCATAAGAACTATGTTTGTGATCCAGGTGGAATGATGGATTAGAAAAATTATTCTTGTATTTAACATCTTCTGGATCTTAGAAAGGATAGTACCTAATATTTTGGGGTTATATTTCCTTTGTTTCTCCTTGTGAGATAATGACCCAACTTGAAGAGGAATTTCATGCCAAATTTATTCAAGCCTGAGAGATTTTAGATCATCATAAGAATATGCCAAAACATCAATGTAATGATGAAAAAGAATAATGAATCTGAGCTTTTCGTTAGAAGTGCAATAATTTCCAATGTTGACCATTTTGGGATTTTCTTCCATACTGAAATTTATTTGATCAAACTCCTTGGAGGAAGTTGAATTTATTTGTCACTACTTGATATACCTGTCGTGATTATCAAATAACTTCTTAAGAGAAACCAAACCTTTTGCAATTTCATTTCCTTTGAGTTGAAGGAACTCTTCACCAATTTCTAAATTTATTTCAAGAACTGATTCTCATGGTAGAGATTCACTACCTTCAAATTAAAAATCCTCAAAGCTATCCATCTATTCCAAAAAAGCAATGATTTGATTGTCAGTATTAAACACCTACCAATGGTTGATATTTTAAAGTACACTTGGTTGAAAGACCAGCTCAATAGTGAACTTATTCCCTTTGAAATCTTTATGAGGAACCATGAGGGTTGCAGAGATAGCTAACAAATCTACACAATCGTTAAACTCTCTTAACAATGCATAAATATTGAAAGCATCAAAACTTTCAATGCAGTCCCATACAAGATTGTGATTATGTTGCAATATTTCATTTTTTGGTCTAATAAAGATTTCATATCTGATAAACCACCAATTCAGCATCTCCTCGAGCATGAAGAATCTTAATACCTTTAGTATACACATCTTTCAAACCAAACAACAAAGATTCATACTCAGCTGTGTTATTGGTATTGTTGAATTGCAACTTAAATGAGTAAGTAAAAATATCTCCTCGAGGGGATATAAAAATGACTCTAGCTCTAGAACTAGTATAAGACTAGCTATCATCAAATTCTAAATCTAAACATCATTAGATTTGATCTTCTTGAAGATTTCTCTTCATTAGGGAGGGAAGATTCTTTTTTATCTAAACCTTGCTCTAACAATTCATCTAATTTTTTGTCTAAATTTTTTTATTATCACCTAATGAACTTTCATCTTATGAGCTAAAAACATCTTCAGTGGTCAAAAAATAATTACCCATTCTCAATGATTCAAACAAAATTTGAACTTCAGGGTCTGACGTTTGAGTAACAATATATTTTAACTCTTTCTCAAGAAGTAACTTTTGCATGATGCCTTTAATAAGTATCATTGATTTAGATAGATCCATTTTCAAATCTCCATCCACATTCATGTAAAAATTACGTCTCAGTAGAATGCCATAGAAAGCTAGAACATCAGCCACCAAGACTGTAATCTTAATCCTCTTATCTGGAAAAGCCATAAATGGAAATCGGGCATCTTTGATCTGACCCAAAAGTGGTACTTTCTTTTTTTGCATGAATAAACATCTCCTAAAAGTTTTAGTTGAAGTAAGACTAAGATAATCTTCTACCTTGGTGGGCAAAACATTGTCAGAGGCTCTAGAGTCTATTATACACTTGCTCAACTTATGAGTATTTATTAATAGAGAAACATAGAAAGGTTCTATTTTCCCAGGTGCAATAAGAGGATTACTGACAAGATTATTCTAGATGAATTTGTTCTTTGGGCGATCATGAGTCACTTTTGAAAAATCTTGTCTTGTAGGGATGGTTTTATTTTTGATGCATTCAGTCAACCTATCTAACTACTCAGGGTCGGATTGTAAGTACTCAAACTCAGACATTTAGATCTTTGTATTCCTAGCATGATCAATTATGTCAAATAACTAAAATGAACTAGAAATAGAGGAAGGAAGTCCATTATTCTAGTTTTTATTTGGTATGGTACTGGTCTGAAAAATAGAAGCAGAAGGTACAAGATTGTTTGAGGTACTTACTCTCTTATTGGTCACTGGGTCCTTTGATTAGAAAGGCAGTGAATTCTCCCATTTAGCAATTGAGATTATTGGTTGAGGTTATTCTCCTACTTTTCCATTTTCATCTTGTTGTGTTGACTGGTTTTAGGACCTAGTAAAAATAACATATGATCCATCGAACACTTCTCCATTTTTTTTAGTTTCATCTTGGTAATTAGGAAAAATAATGTTAGAGTCATTACCTAATTCTTCTTCTCTTTATACAAAGAGATTAGTGTCATCTTCTTGCTCCAACTCAAGTTTGAAAGATAAATCATGTTCAACTTCATGGTAACCAACTGTTGATTTGACTTGTGTTACTTCAATGGCAAGCTTCCCCTATGTGGGAGGAAAATAATTGGGTTGCCCTTGATTTTTGGCATCATTGCCTTGATATGAATGGTTGAGAAATGTCCTTGGTATATCCTGATAATAAGGAGAAGTAGACATACATTGGGCCATTTTCCTTTTCAGAGCTAGCAATTCATTTTCTAAATTTTACAGCATATGATCAGTGGTGCTTGTGGAAGAATTGTCAGCAGATGAAGAAATTTTTTTTCTATTAGGATCTCTTATTGTCTTACCTACCAGGATAAGATCATCTTCGACCTCAGTAGCCAAAATCTAAGCTACAAAAAGATCTATATGGCCAACCTACCTTAATAGAAAACTCACTTTGAGAAGTTGAGAATTGATGAAGAAACACTTAAGGTTTTCCAGTATTGGCTGAGCAATTGTAGGAATTATGTTCCTCAGATTATTGAATTTAGTAATGAAGTCTCACATAGTATCATGAGGCTCCTTCTTCATTTGCATAAGCTAAGACAAAAAGGCATGTGCATCTTATATAGGTTTGAACCTAGCTCGAAACTTGGCCTTTAGAGTGTTCTAGTCAGTTATAGTCTGAGCTTGAAGATGATAAAACTAATCTATGGCAGTGACTTGTAATTTTTTTACAAATAGTCTTACTACTATAGCTTTATATTCAACACCTATCACACCACAGGCTATGCAGAAAGCTATAACATACTCATCAAGATGAACTTCCCATCACCATAAAACTTGGGAAAATTCTTTCTCAAACTATGAGATAGTTCATGTAAAGGTGGGGTTAGATTTAGGGTCCCAAAAGCGTTAACCCAAGGGCCTTACACTACCATGATATGATGATTGAAATGAGGGATAAAAAACCTTTATGAAATATGTATAGACAAAGTTTTGATAGTAGAGGAAGGAGAAGCTTCACATGGTATTGGAGACCTGACGTTGGTAGGAGGAAAACTCCTGGTTCACTGGAAGTGAGATCATGGAGGAGAAAGATCAAAATTATTTTACTGCACAAACACAAATACAGGATCAACAATACCTAAGCTCTCTAGCTTCACGTATACGGTGGATCTGTTAGAGTGTAGAATGGAAAAAAAGTTTAAATGCTTCAATTTCGAGTTTGAGGATTCAAATTTCACATTCTTCCCTAATGGAGTCACCAAAAATTATTGGGTGAATATTTTATCATCAACTAACTGAAGGCAAAATGGGTATATCATCCTCATCATAATGAGTTAATCTCTCCTCTCAGCAAGGGGAGGTTCCCTATAAACTAATATAAAATAAGTATACTAACTTAGGGATGAGATCATATCCTCTATTTTTATTTTTTATAAATGATATTCACAAAGTAAAGGAAAACTCCTAGGTAATAACTAAATCCACAAGAAACCCATGAAAGTAGAAAGTCTTTCGTTGCTTCTCTTACTGATTTATGACTTATATCATAGTAGAATGAGGTGCACCCCAAAGTCTCCACTAAAAACTACAACAAATTATATGATCATAAACGATATAATTAGTTCAAATCCTTTCCAATATCCTTTGTACTAAAATAGAAAACACACAAACTAAAGACAATTATGGTAGCACAAATACTCCTTAATCAACTTCAAGACATCTTTCAAATTTTTTTCACTTCCTCTACTTATTTGATAAAATAGATAAGATTATATTTAGGAAAATGACATAAGAAAAATTTCCTATATAACACAAGTTATTTCAACACAAAATTTTGAAGGTCACTTGCTTTCTCATTCATCTGATAAAATTTTGATTAACAATCTACACTCAAAGTCTCAAAAATGTCTTTCAATTAGGGTAGAGTTTTGCCTCCAATAACTAAGAGATCTCCTTTGTCCAAAATGAGAGATTACAATACATAGCATTTAAAAGAAAGAGTTTGGTGCTTCATTTTCACAAAATGGCCCATGCTACATTGAATGCATTCGAAAGAGGAAGCCCTATGAAGCGGCCATGCTGGAGCAGGGTATTAGCCTTGACTTTGGCATTTAAATCATGTCAAATGTCTCCTCAAAATCATGGGTTACTTGATCCTCTGAAAGGCAAGGCGGCTCCTCTTTATGATACTTACATGACTGTCCACTCGTCTTTACTCAAATGAAGAAAAATGGGCCACACCATTGAATGTTTACACTCTTTGATAACCACTCAGTGGACTGTTCCACCCACTAGAATAACTCTTCTATTGATGCTTTTGGATTCTCTATTTTGTTCCCTCTTTCCTTGTTATATTTTGTCTCTTCCTGGTGATCTGAGCTCTTAGGGCTATCTTCTCGCCTTTTACTGGCTTCTTCAGCTTCTTTCTCAATGGGTTGCTTAGTTTGTCCTCGGGTTTGTCATTTGAAAACCAATGGTTATTTTTTTGTCTTGAATTTGACAACCACGAGGATGTCATTAGTAACTTAAACCTTTTGAACCTTGAACCATCTTTTAGAGTTCACCAGTTCAATAGTTCAACAATTCAGTCACTCAATATTTTATGTTTTGCAAAGAGTCATGTTCACTCAGTCTTCTTATGAATTCAATGCATCATTGAACCAACTATTTGAACCTTCTACTCAACCTTCCACTGGATCCTTCTACTTGAACCTTCTGTTTGAACCTTTAACCTTTTGAAGTGGAGTTCAATGGTTCAATAGTTTAATGGTTCAACAGCAAGATTCAATGGTTAATTTTATATCATTGAACCCCGTTGTTGGACCATATATCATTGGACCTTGGCATTGAACCATCCTTATCAATTTTTTAGGAAATGACTTTAACTGTCTAAAAATTTTCCTTGCAAAAACCCACCTTTTGAACCTTCTTCATTTTCCTAACTGTAAACCCTATGAAAATGAGTGATTTCCTTTCCCAAAAAGGCTTATGCAATTGAATAATTTGACTGCTCAGAACATTTTTGAGAAAGAAGGAGACCATTTTTGGCCTGTAGGACCAAAATGATCAATAGGTTATCCACAAAAATGTGTAACTAGTTTTGGGAACAACACATTATTCACTATAATTTTTGTCTACCCTATTGGGTATGCTTTTGGCTACATTTCCATGTTGTCTACTGTATAGGCATGGTTTTGTTATGTTGCCATTTCTTCCATGAGCATTGTTATATGTCTATAAAATAATCAATTAGTCAAAATAGTGGTAAGTAATGTGCATACATTATGTGTGGTGGGTAGGGGTATAAGGTTTTGATGAAATGAATAATATTTTGTCATTTTTCAAGTTTGAAATGTTAAGAGTCTATTTTAGATAATGTGTTGAAGTTACAGTTTATTCTTCTTGATTACTTGTTCTGGGGTGTAATTGAAATATTAATTTGTTTTTTATTATTCATTTTTGTAAAATAAAATATTTGTTATGTTATTATGCTGTTGTTACTTAAAGATTGCATTTAACAATTTTGTTTATTTATGTTTTATGTTTTATTTTTTCTTTTCCTTTATTTATTTTGGCTATTGTAGGTGCACTCACCCAAACATTATGTGGTAAGTGTGTTATTTTAGTCATAGTTTTAAGTTATTATGGGTGATTAATCATTATAATCTATATAATTTACAAATAAAGTTAAATAATATTTTATGATAAGTTAAATAGAAATTATATTTAAGATAGTATAGAGAATTTATATTTACATCAATTCTTTGTATAAATATTCTTAAATTATTAAAAAATAGTTTTTAAATATATGATAAGGATGGATTGACCAAGATTAAATTTTGAAAATTATGAGAAATGAAGAGAATATAAAAGACAATATTATAGAAGAAAATAATAACAAATAATACATGCACAAATAAAGGAAAATAAAAAATGTCAAAATGGTAATAATAGATAAAGATTTATAGAATGTAGTGTTGAATTGACAGCGAAAGAATTAGAAGATAAAAAGAGAAAATATATTGATAAGATGAAAACAGTTTGTGAACAAACATTTTAAGATGAAAAATATGTGTTTAGAACAAGATTATAAAGACATAAATAGTCAGAGGAAATTATTGAGGTAGAAATAAAGCATAGATAATAACTCCATTGCGAAGTATCTCAAACTAATTATCTTCAAATCATCATTGATATTGATATTAAATCTAAAGAAACAAACTCGATATCCATAGATTGTGTGATTGAAACCCCATATAAAGTAACCCATGATACAATGGATGTTGATATTGCAAATAATGTGAAAAATTATGACATGCGAGAAGAGACAATATTGTAACATATAAGAAGAAGATAAATCAAAATAATGATTTACAATAAGATCCAACATCGCAACCTAAAGGAAAAATATGGCTAAAAGATTCTAATATTGAAAGAGAAAAAAATATAACTAATACCAATGGAATACTTGAAAGAGGTTTGAAAACTATGCAAATGATTTTTTGATGTGGTTTAGATAATATGGCTTCACCAAGAATGTGTTATATTTTTCAAAATAGTTATATTAGAATAAATGTTTCTTAAACACTTGAAGGCATTGTATGAAATATATGTCGACAATAGAAAGACCATCATCAATTTTTAGCATCAAACAATATAGATCCTAGACCACATGCACTAGAACTTGAAAACTTAACTCAAGTTGAAGAAATGTTAATAGTCCATGTCAACCCAATCATACAAGTGATACATGAAATTAAAGGTTAATATAAATAGAAAGGAAATATAATAAGTTTTTGGTAAGAAGTAAAAGAAATTTATATGTTTTTGCCATATAAAATAAATGTTTCACTGATGATTATAGTTTGAAGAAGGGATCAACATGAAATAAAATACAACTTCACCATCAATAGAGAATGAGTATATACAACCCTTAAATATAAAATAGAACACGATAATTTCTATTCATATGTTCATATCCATGAAAATCCACTCAATTATCATCCCCTAATTTTGATGAAAATATCTTTACTCAGTCTAACTCTATCCATATGTAGTTTTATTTGTATGTAAATGAAGTTTTATTTGTAGGTCCACTCATGGATATAGATCAAGTAAATATCATTGATCAAATGACATCGATGTCCTTTAAAACACCAATTTCCCCAAGAGACTTAGAATGAGTACATGTGTTAGTAAATAATCCTAATGTGAATCCTGAAACATTGTTTGATTGGTTAGGGATTGGAGGTTCTCCTATCAATGAATATGTCACATCATAATTACTTTATATAGCATTTCCAATAATCTTTCATAATTGATTATATGATTGGATAAAACCATGATTTAAATGAGTACATCTGCATGAATTTTATAAATATATATTTTGATATAATGATCATTGTTTCTATTGGCATCTATGATTTAGATATTACATGATGAACATGATCATGAAACATGATGCATAAAATTCATTTTTAATTTTAATGAAAAAATCCTTGAAGATATTCCAATCACCATTACTAAGTTGTGTGTGTATATGGATAACATGACCCACTCCTATTTATCTGATCATTTGATTTGGTTTAGAAGCTCATTGATTAGTACAATGTCATATTGGGTAAAATGACATGGTGAATTAATAAACATGTTGCATTTGATTGGATCATCTAAAAATTTATTCACATTTAGTACAGATGGCATGTATTGGCCTAATCTACATGCTTTAATACTAAGAGCATCATTAATATATCCGTGAGAAACCAAAAATTGATAGAGATAAAATATTAATGATTATCCTTATATAATGGGACACCACATAGACTTATGACATTCAATTTTTCATAAGGATATTTTACAAAAAGTAGTGAAAGTAAAAGATTATTGGTATAGATATGATTGGCAACATAGAAGTTGACCACATGTTCATGGATTTATATGCTTAGAGAGAGCACCAAATATGGATAAATTTTATTGGATAAATGATCAAAAAATAAAAAATACTGAGACATAATTCATTTTTATTATTAATTCATGGAGTCCTTGGGAAGATCCACACCAACAAAACATACATATATGTTATCAATCCTCACCAAATCTATGTTTCATACAATATTTTTATTTTCTTAATGGAACTAAAACATTATTATATATCATTAATTTTAAACATTACAAAATTTTATGCAGCATTCATGTCTTTGAAATACAAGACAACTTTTGTGGGTGGATGTGGAGCATCACTATGAAGAGCTACTCAATTATGTATAACGTCATAGAATTTATACAAAGGGTGTGTACATACATAAGAAAAGAGGAAAATGTTTTGTAGGTAAAATTTTCAATCATTTAGATTAATGGATAACACTAATCACTATGGAGCTTCGAGGGAAGTATCAAGCTATGTGGTGGAGACCATTTCCTTGGTGATAATAGTATGCAAGTATGGAACCCCAAAATCAGTGATGGTGACACATGATTCTCATGATGCATCATTAAGAGGAACCAAAGTAGGTGTTTCTAACCCTGATTTTTCCATAGCCAAAAGTGTTTCTAATCCAATGAAGTAAGGGCATCTTCTAGAGGTTGAGGAAAAAACTAAAGCAGTGGATCGTTAAATCCAATAGGGGCTCTAATACTTCTTAGGAGTCTTAAGGAATAGTCAGGTTTTGACACCATGATAATGGAGGTGGTAACAATGCACCATCACCCATGTCCTTCATATATTGATGCAATTGTAAAAAGGTAAGGATAAAATATTTATCCGCATCTAAAATCAATCCCATTATTGCTTTCAAAAATAGAGTACTTGAAGTGATTCAGTGTATAGAAGAACATCTAGAAAAAAATGAAATTATCTATAAGTTTGAAGGTTATTGGCCTTCCCTTCAGGACCTCCATGGTTGGATAACCATTAACTAGAAAACCATTATTAAAGGCAATATTACCATTCACCCTTGTGTAAAATTTATTTTCATTGTTATTTTTAATTTTGTAACACATAAAAATTTAGTATTTTAATAATCCTAAGACTAAGATAAGAATTAGATCCTATTCAAATCTTGGCATCCTAATTTTAACCCCGACATCAAAATGTTCAATGTAAATCCTATGTGGATCTAATTTCCAAACCCTCCCCTATAGTTTTTGAATTGTGGTTTCTTAAAAGCTATTGGTGATGTTGGAAAAAAAAATTGTTTGGATTTGATTACTAATGAGTAGGGTCATTCCACCTATGCCCAATTTCTTGCCTATGTTGACCTCTAAAAAGAACTTCTAGCCCATGTGGAATTGGTTGTGAATAATAGAACATATGTGTAGATAATATATTATCAGGGCCTCCTATTTAGATGTCACAAATGTTTCCTCATGAGACATATTTTAAATGATTTGCCTAGCATGAAACATAAGAGATGAAATAATTAGTGGGTAGATGTAAATGTAGAACATATGACAATGCAAGGAAATATAGATTCAAGGGAAGATTAATCATAAATGATTCAAGAGACACCATGGTGGTTCCTAGTTTTACATCTCTTTTACTCACCTATGCATACCTTAATAAAATGATAAATGATGATGAAAAAACCATTGATATTTCATTATTGTTAGGAAAGGGTTTAGCACAAAGATGTACCGAACATAGATAATTTATGAATATCACTAAAAGAGGGTGTAATAAGCTCCATAATACTTTTGGTTCTACCTAAACCAAGGTGAGAGGACCTACAGGGTAGCTTGCTCACATGGAGGGATAATGCAATTCAATCTCCATGTAGATTTTTGGCATATAAGAACATAAATATGACTAGGGAATTACAAATTTTGCACTCTCCACCTAGGAAAGGTTGTCACACAAAATTAACCCATGATCTAATTCAAATTCAAGCTACGGAAGACAAATGTGGATGTGATTTCAACCTTCATTTCTAAAGAAATTTTCAATAATAAGCAGTCAAATGGAAGACTAAAATGCTAGGATTCAAAGCATAAAATATAGACACATTTTAAGCATGTAATATTTATGCATCTATAGGCAAATAACACTTATAATATTATATAATTATATTACTTTTAGGTTCTAATAGGGTAGGATGAGTTGGATAGTTTTAAAATAGTGCTATGGTGGTGTGGTTTTTCAAATAACAAGAACTATTTCAACATACATGACATCATTAATTTGAAAAGGTGTATAAAACTAAGATATAATCCATGGAAATTGTCAAGAGTGATTTGCATCCATTGGTGCTAATATAATGTAAATACACAAATTATTTTTTGAACCCTAAAGTATACACTAAAACTATAATTTAAAATATTGTTTCTTAGTAATTCCATAGACATAGGGTGCACTTAAGAGGTTATAAATAATATGTTTCCAAATCATAATTGAGAAAGGGGATTATAATCTAGAATTATGAGTAATATGCCAACCATTCATAATCATTAAAATAGATATTTAATTATCATAACTTGAAAAATATTTCATTGCATTTCATTAACATGAAAGACTAAAAACTATAAGTATTTTCCATTATCTTGAAAGAAAATATTACATACATCATTGCTTCAAAAAGTTCTCATGGAGACAAGCATGGTGTGTTTGCTCCTTGAATAGATGAAACATATTATAATGATCTTAGATCTTGATAATGGTTGCTAAAGTATAACCACCTTATCAAGAGAGACAAAATTTATGCACAACAATCGATCCTAAAAATTTAGAAGAGCCTAGACCTAGGAAAACTAAAACCAACCTTTAAAAAGAGGACAAGCCCTCTTTTTATAAAAAATTCTCACCATATTTACTTTGGTAATATGTGTTTTAAATTTCAATATTTAAAACTTTCAATCAACCCTCAAAGGTATGACAAGATGTTTCTAGTTAGAATATGCTCCTTGCCATGCTTGAAATCTTCATGCATTTATAAGTAAAATTATTCTTGTACCTACCTATACATGTAATGATTAAGAGTTCAAAAAACCCCTAGATATGTTTGGATGGAAATCCATTTCATTTGATCTTCAATGATAATATTCATTTTGGAGCCAAATAAACCCTTTGCTTTCTTTTATAACTACTTGACCATGCCTTTGACCACTCATTTTCATAGCTAAAATATTCTAAACAATTTTCCTTCCTCTTGGGAATGCCAAATAACAAACTTTGCCTTTCAATTATTGCATTGGAACACTATAGATCCATGTCTATTTGATAAATCTTCTTTAAAATGGCCCACCTTGACTTTGAAAACATGTAGCATTTCTCCCATGGAGGTGTTTGAACAAGAAAAACTTGAAAAAATGGAAAACTTAGTATATTTTACCTTTTTACTCTTTGCTTTCAACGTGCCTTTTGCACACTTGCCTTTTTGCATTTGACTTTTAGGGTTTACAACAATCTTTTTCAATGCATAAGTGCATTATTTTTCACTTTTTTCCTTATGGGGAACTTTGGGATCCATTTACAATTTTTCACATCCTTTGTGTGGTGGGAATATAGAGCTTAGTATCACATTTTTAACTTTTATATATTCAACTCATATATTTGCAACTTGTAATTTGTAGTTTTAGTTCCCTTGAAAGTTCCCTCATAGACTTGGGAACTTCAAGCACAATTTGCAGTTTACAATTTCACAACATGCATTAAAGCTTAAAGTTCCCTTCAACAGTATCCTCATGGACTTGGGAACTTCAAATGTAATTTAAAATTTTCACAAATTCAAAATTAAAATTGGATTTAAAATTTTTGCTTTGAACTATGACCTCATGTTTGACCCACATTGACTGGTGGGTTTGGGATATCCAAGTGCAATTTATAATTTACACATTTTCAAATATGCAAAATTGCATTCCTTTATAAAACATCCTTGGATATTCATTTGAGTTAAATTTTTCCTCTGTCGAGTTGACATCAGGAATGGGAAGTTGGACTGCAAATTGTAACTTGTTTCTATTTATTCTTTCCATGTTTGGGAACTCCACCTGGTTAACTATTCAACTTGGTTTAGAAACATACCTTTTAGAATATCTTTTTAAAATTCAAATCTTGATCTTTTTGATGCCTCAAAACAAAAACCTATCTCTATGCATAATGCATTTGGATCTAAATCATTCACCAATAAAAATATGCATCACCCAGGCAAGTGCATGGATGGAGGAATAAATGATTTATATGTAGCTTGAACAAGCAAATTCATCCATTCTACCTTTGAATATTGAATATATTTTAATATATCTTGTTACATTTGCATTTTACCAATCCAAGGGCCATGTTGAACTTACACCTTAAATGGATCCCCTAGCACCTATTTTTAACTCTTCTCTATGATCTCTTCTCAAACATTGCACCTTTGTATTGATGAGCTATCCATTTCCATATAAGATTTTATAAAAAATAACATCATCTAAAGGAAAGTCTTCTCCTACATTGGGGAACACTTAATAGATATATATTGTAATATTGTGTTTGCAAATAAAGATGAATGTTCCTCAAACCATTTTGTTACCATGTCATTTTCTTCCTTTGAAATAAATTCTAGGTGTCATCTCAAAGTCCATGAAATAGAAACCTATACACTATCAAGAAATGAATTTGTAGTATTAAAATTAAATGTTCCCACAAAATCATATATAAGAAATGATCTCAAAAATAATAGATCACTAAATGATCTTTAAAAAGATACACATAGAAAATGAAATTTCCTTAAGACTAAGGAAGAGCCTACATGGAAGGTAGCAGATAATCAATTGGTTTTTATTATAGTGAAATTCAACCCAAATCATTATTTTCAAAGGTTTCAATGGAAAAAGAGACCTCTTGATTATTAAAATTAAAGCTTTTTTTTAGATAAGGGTTATCTTCCTCAATGTATTTTATTTGTGATCCCATTTGCCCCAAGCATTTTTATTTTTGTAGACTTCCCTATATCTCCCAACTAAATTAATTCCTAAACTTGTAGAATCTCTTCCTGCTTCACTGTAACTTCTATAACTTGTCTTGGAACTAATTTTCTTACTGAAGGCCATAATTAAACATGACTTATACCAATATACTATTTATGTAGTTTCAACCTTTAGTCCAAAGATTATCCATGTTTTCATGAGTAAGAAATTGAGTTCTTTTTTGTCTCATAGAATATAATCCCTTTTCCCAATCTACTTATCGATATTATAATTAACTTGTAGTTTTAATTTGAAAATATGAATGGCTATCACAATGAGATGCATGCGAACCTCTTACCACATGATCATCACTTTGTGCTAAATTTATTTCCTTTGTATATGCTCTACTCTCACCAGCTTCAAATAATTCTTAACAACTAATTGCAAAATTATTATAGATATTTTGATCATCAACTCCTTTGAACAACTTACTATTAGATGAATCAACTACTTCCTCTTTGTATAGATTCTTGTTCTTTGATTCTTTTGTTGAAAGTGCAAAAAATTATAAGACCTTGTTTATGAACCCTTGACTTGAAAAATTCATAATTGTGTTCATAACATCACATGCTAGAGTTCTTAGGCACGACATCAAATAATAGGACATTGAGCTTCCTAATTCCTTAAGATAATAGCCATTATTCTACCCATTAACTTATTAAGAACCTTGTACTTATTCTCTAGAGAGATTAAAGTAGGGTGAAATTCATTTACTTAACATGATATTTTTCAAAATAATTGCCTCATTATATTTATAAAGAGGTTGAATCCTTAACCTCTCTCCCTACATGGATCATGTTTCCCTAAATGAAATCACCATTTGACCAACCATAGGCACTTGTACCTATTTTTTTAGCTAGAAATTTGTACTTTTTCCAAATTGATTTTACCACTTATTATTCTTTCTCTATGGGGTTTGGATGTGTACATGCACTATGCAAGTTGGTGAACATGTAAATTGCATCTTGGTTTCCATTATTTTCCAATCACCTATACTTCGTGTTGACTTCTATAGGATTCATAACTTAGTGTGCACTTTGCTTGTTGCAATTTTAAGAATTGATTTTAGCACTTTGTATTCCCCATCAATTTTTCCACCAACCACTCTATGTTTCATGTGGTCCTCTTTTCCTCTTCGTGGGATTTGAAATTCCATGTGCATTTTTCAATTTATCAATTTTCTAAGTTGCATCTTGGCTTCAATTCTCTACTGTGGACATTCATTCCCTAATTAAAACTTGGAATATTTATCAAACATGTTGTTTGATCTCATAACTCTACCAACTATTCCTTGTGTCCATGCATTTCCCAATCCTAAATAGAATTAAAAATTTATCTTATTCTTTTCCTCCATGTGGAATGGTCTATTATGGCACAAGGTCATATTTGTTCAAAACCTTATTCTAGCATGGTCCTTTTACACCCTTCCCATTGCTCCTCCAATCCTTAAATGTGGTCTTACACCTACCTTTTTGTAGGATTGTGAAATCAGCAAATAAATTATAGTTTTTACATTTAACAAGTGCATTTTACAATTGCTTTTCCCACTAAAAATATATGTGGAATTTTTGGTGTCATTTACAATTTGGATATTGGTCAAACTTGTTATTTGACTTCCAAATTCCTCGTACCTTCGGCTAGGCCCACATAAAATTACCATTGGCATGGGTTTTAACATATTATTTTTCAAATATTCTTATCCAATGTGGACCCTTGTTCTATTCCCACTAGGCTTCCTTTTTGAATAATTTGAAAATTCATAACATCCAAACCAAACTCTAAATTTCTTGCATCACATTGCATCAACACAGATGGAGAATCTGAAACAACATATTATGATTGATCTAGGATATATCTCTAATTCACATGAAATAGGCATCCTGGAAATTGTGTTTTAGTTTCATTAACATGATTTATGTTTTTAGATTGTTCTAAAATTGGTTTGTTTAATCTATCATGAAATATATAATGGTGAAATGCTTTTGGAAGTCATTCATTAGATTTAAATTCATTCTTGAAAATTTTGTTATCTTTAATTTTGGCTTCAATTTTTCAATGCCTTCTTTGAATTGGTTTGTCTTCTCTACAAATTTTTCAACCTTTGTGTCTCAGGGATATGCAAAAATGTCTTGTTTATACACAATGTTTCCCCTTTTATAAGCAACTAGGGTCTCTTTCCCTTTTCTCTAACATCAAAAATATCAATGACAAGAATTTTTACGCTTTTATGCTCAAATAAATCATCATTTTCTCTTTAAAAGACTATACTAGAATGATCACATGCAATTGATGCATCATTCTCATAACTAAAAAAACCAAAAATGGCTATATTTGAACACTGATTATTAACAAATTTTATCTTAACCACTATTCTCATAAAAGGCATCCCATATAAGTTTTTCATGCCTCTCTAACAAATCCATAATGCATTCTATGATAAAATCCCACAAAAGTCCAAACTAGTTATGAAGTACACTAATAAGGACATTCAATATCAAAATCATACATAGATCTAGGATCTTTCTTATGCAAAGATCCATCCAAATTGTTTGAGATAAGAATTACTTCTTACCTACTTATGACAAGGGACAAATGAGTTATTTCAATGGAAAGAAGATGCTAGAAAACATTAACATACACATTGAAAACTTATTTAAAACAAAAATACATTAAGCGTTAGTAAAATGAAGATCTCATAGGGTTTACACATTATTAACATGAGAATGTCATTCTTTAAACTTGAATGTGGAATCAAGGATTTTAATGATCTAAATTAACACACTTGTGGCTATGGGGCAATAACTAGATAATTCAAGCATTAATATCTCAACAAGGGTATAAATTACATAGTGTAATTATGGGCACTAACACTAGCTCTCATCTAGGGATGTACATCTCCTTTGGGTGTGGAAATAACCCTAGAACATAATACTAGGTGTCAATCCATTAGACCACGGAGTCAAAATTTCAACAATTTCATAACAAACACCTATAGAAGCTCAACAAAATAAGTGTAGACCAAAAAAATATATTAGGAGGATATTAAAATGAACACATGACAAAATCACAAAAATGAACTATACAAACAAGGCCCAACATAGAGAGGGAGAAAAATAAAAAATCAATAAAACTATATACTATACAATACTTTACACAGTTATGGACATAGTCAAGGAAGTGTTTCAAATGTTTTAATTTAACTAGAAGATTTAGTATTTCATAATATAGGTCTCTCAAGATTAATGTGTGTTCCCCAATTCTATAGTCAAAGGAATGAGGGACCATCCATAAGACATACAAATTTTCATGCTTTCCTTTCACCTCATTCTTGCTATCCTAAAGTAAAACAAGATCATCTACTTGAAAATTTCTTAGGGTAACCTTCTTATATAATGTTCTCTTGAGTCTTTCCTTGAACTTTAGGTGTCTCTCATGAGCTTGTCTTCTAGCTTCATCAAGCTCAAAAATATAACTCATTCTACTTCCATAATGGTTTATTGTCTCACCTTTCTCTAGCTATTGCATAAATTGATATTTTGGCAACAATAAATTCAAAGGAAAAAAAACTTGACCTCCACAAACAAGATCAAAAGTGCTTTTGCCTATTGTTATCTTAGGTGTAATCCTATTATCCCACAAGGAAAACTTTAGCTATTCACCCCACTTTTTCTTATTTGCTTCCAATGTTTATCTAATGATTTTGAGAAGTTATTTTTACTATATTCTATTACCCATTCCCCTAAGGGTTGTAATTGGAAGCATAAGCTAATTTGATCCCATAACAGTTTTCTATTGCCGCTAAATGCTTAGCTTTGAAAATCATGGCATTATCAATAATTACCTTAACAAGCACACCAAATCTATAAATAATCTGATCCAATAAAAAGTCCATAGCTACCTAGTGTGTAACCTTATTTAATATGACCACTTCAACCCATTTCATGATGTATTCAATTGTAACTAGTATCTATATATGTCAAACACATGATGAATAAATAATTTCCCCAATAAAATCCATTTCTCATTATCTAAATGGACCTTCAATCATCATAGGCTAGAAGGAAAGAGAACTAGAAGTTTTCAACCTTCTAGCCAAGCATTAACATTTCTCATATTTTATAACTTTATGAGCAACATCATTCAATACTAATGGCCATCAATAATCAGTTCTCAAAATTTTATGAGTTGTAACCTTAGGTACAAAGTGACCACCATATACTCCACTATGGAAGTCTTGAATCAAATCATCAGTTTGTTCTTTTACCAACCATCTTTGGAGAACACCATCTAGATTATTCCATGTTAGTCCACTTTCATTCAAGAGGTATTTTTTAAAAATAATATTGAAATGTATCCTTTGGTTATTATCCAAGTAAGGGGCCTAATTCATTTTATGCAAGTAATAGACAATGTCTTTGTACCACTAAGATATGCTAATTCTATAGAAAGAATTGTCAATATTGTAAACAATAGTGTTTACCTCAACATCTTGAAAATTTGTCACATCCATGAGTTTCAGTATACCCATCCCTTTCATTAGCTTGGTGGTCTAAATATCCATGTTATACTCTTGAAACTTGTTGACCCAGCTGCATCTCTTATTGGATGATTCAATTTGAGTCAAGATGTCCTTCACCATTGTATGCAAGACATATATAACAATATTTGAACTCAGAATGTAAGGCATGAATGTCTTAACATCCTTCAAGAGAGTGAAGGACTATTTTTCGATGATGGTATAATTAAGTTAAGAACCATACATAGATTTTCTAAAGAAGGTTATGGCCTGCTCATGAGGGGGGGGGGGGAGAGAGAGAGAGAGAGAGAGAGAGAGAGAGAGAGAGAGAGAGAGAGAGAGAGAGAGAGAGAGAGAGAGAGAGAGAGAGAGAGAGAGAGAGAGAGAGAGAGAATCTTTCCAACTACAACTAGGATTCAAGAATAAGACATGATGCTAAGAAATCTATAGTAGTCAGTAAGTAAGATTTAGCATTAAAGTAAAAAACACTAATAATAGTCATTAAGAGGAAAAAATAAGTAGTATTATTTATCAAATGGTATGAAAATGAGTAGGGCTTCACCATACTCAGGTGGAGTAGAGATTATAATGGCCAAAATGGCTAGTTCTTATAGAACTTGAGAGAGAGAGAAGAAAAAATAAGTACAAGGGTCACAAAGGAACTTTTAAACCTGATAAAATTAGTAAAGTGAGCATGATAAGATGTTATGGGATGAACCATACAATTTTAATAATTCTAAATGTCCATACAAGTCATGAAATTCTTGCAAATTGGCATGAAATTCCTTTTGTTGTTTGAGAAAAAGTGCCTTCATGATTGGCCCTATTTGAATGCCTCATACTAAATAAGACTAGGTATAATGATTGGAAATAAGGTTAAGGGTATCATGCAAGCCTTTTGATCCATTTTTTGTAGGACTGGTCATCTAGAATCATTTGGAAGTGAGCCATCATCATCTATTGTATAGAAAACTCTTCCATCATACACCCTATACACTTAGCTTTGAAAAAGAGATAAATTTATCATGTTAATACATTGGAGGGAGTGGATGAAAATTTTAAATAAATTCCATGTAATTATATTCATTAGACATGCTTTAAAATCATCCCACATGAAGTTTTCCACTCTTCTCACTAGCTTGTTCTCTAGGCTAGTTTTGACTGGCTGAGATGAAACACCTAGTTTAGACACTTAGGAGTTTTTTATTGGAATAAAATGAAAATATGGAATTATAAAAAGTTTAAGTTTCCCTTAAAAACATGATTTAATCTATAGACACCTACTATATCCTATAAAATGCATAAAACTATCAAGAAAATCCTTTTTTACCTCCTATTCATATAAGTTCGTACAGCCAAAAAACATGGTAGGTATTTTTAGTGAGTCCTATGAAACTTAGAATAGGTATAATGGTCAAAATATGACATTATATCAGCTATCCAAATCCATTACTCCAAACTAATCCTTGCAAGGGTTTAATAAGGGTTTTAGTCCTGTTTCCACTCTTAAGGTTTGTTCATAAAAACATGATGTTGAAGTTGCCAAAAAATTCAAGAACTTCATATTTAAATACCTTCATCAAGATCCATAAAATACTTTATCCTCCATGAAATCCCTCCAAAAAGATCTGATAATTGAAACTTGACCTATCAAGCTCCTTCCTCCATTCTAACAAGCCTGAGTTGATTCTTGAGTCAAAAACGGGATTGCTTGTGTTTTATTTGCCTGAAAAAAGATTTAAAACATTTGATTTACCCCCATATTCATTATCCAATTAATGGTAATTCTCATATCATGTTTGAATTGTGAATGACTTCTCATTTGGCCTTAATATTGAACATTTCCTAAAAGGGTTGACTGCACCTTAGGGATATGAATGAATTTTGATGGTTTTCCTTACCTTCTGATAGCTCAAAAAAATATAATTAAACCCCATAAACATGATCCCATAAGGTGTAAATCATTCCTTATGTCAAAATTAGAATTGACCCTCCATTTGGCCTCTAAGCCTAAATGTGCCTAGCAAACTTGACTACAACTGCAAGGGTTTAAAATTCATTGTTGGGGTTCCTTACTCTATGCTTAGTTTCCATGATTTTTTTCCCTCATATTTTTAAATACTCTTTCAATGTCCCTACATCTTATATCTTCATTTTTCTATCATATTCTCGAAAACTACTAGTTTCTTCTCATAAGGGAGTGCCCACTATTAGAGATAAAATAGAGGGCACTCTCATGCCTCCTTAGACAAATTGGACCATTATAAGAGCTTATAAAATTCATAATGGTTTTTAATTAAAATCATTTATCTAACTACCTTTACAAAAATGATGAATATTTTCAACAAACCCTTTGATTTTTGGATTGGAGATGCCCTTTTACATGATCTAGAAGGTGAAATTCTTGTGGTGTAAGCCAAAAAAACTTTCTCCTCATGTGTAACTATTTGAATATGTCTTTGACCATTTGCTTTCATAGTTGGAACCTCCTAGATAGCTACGTTTCCTCTTATGCATGCCAAATAGAGACCATTACCTTGTAATGATGGCATGGAGATATTATAGTGGTAGTAAAGGGAGAAAATGATCTATGGAAAAATATATGCTCTAGAATGGCCCACAAATAATTTTCCATGTTTAAAATTCTTGACCATCCATGTATAAGTCATTAATTTCAACTCATAAGTAAAATATTGCCATATATTGACATGTGGCATACCACATTAGATTTGAGATCTGTTGAAATGTCCACCTTTATCTATCACCATTAATTTTGGTTTTTCAAATCAAACGAGCACCATAGGATTGAATGCTAGGCATTAACATTGTTTAATTTTGACTCACTTGTAGGCCACATGCTCTATAAGCTGCATATGCCTTTAAAAATGAATAGTCAATGTGAGATGTTTGAATATGTGGTAATGCCATGTCATCCTGTTCATTAATTCAAAATGTGATCATTGCCTCTAGGACACTTTTCAACATATCATTGGGTATAGATATTTGAATAATCCACCCTTACCTCACACCATCAGATCAAGATTTGAGAGGTTGAATGATATTGGTTGATATTTTCAATATTTTTTGTGGTTATGATACTTGTCACCATCATTTCCATCCAAACATTTTTGACAAGTCCACATCAAGATCACACCATTAGATCTTAATTTTGGTGAGTGAACATGCTCTTTGAAATAATGATCTGAGGGGTGGAATGCCATTGGATGTTATCTATGCTTGGCCCCAAGGTCATGACACTTGGAAGTCTCATAGGCCATCAACACATTATACTGTATCAATTCTGCTAGGTTAACACTTTTTTCCCATATGGTTATCTCACATTTTCTCATAGCTTTGTTAAAAAGTCTTGACTCCCTATGCTCCATTCATTAGAATGTCTACATCTCATTTAACTTCATTGATCTTGTGATAGGTGCCTAAGCTTTAATTTATGGCGTGCAATTATGCAACTTGTCATTTTTTCATTCACCCTAAGCTTCATTAAACTCTTGACTTATTTCTCACCATTGATTAGTATTTTTATGCTTTATTTCATATCATTGGTTGATGGAAATATGCTCAAACCTTTAATTGTGCCCTGTGAGCTCTACACTTGTTGCTTTTGTGCTTAACCTGGGTCCTTTTGACTTTTTAACTTTGATCATACTCCATAAAATCACATTTCACTGACTCAACATGCATCATTCAATTAAAATCCATCGATTTGATGTGATTGGCTCCAAGTTAACATTAAAATAATTAAGTCAAAGTTTGGTGAAATAAAATAATTAGTATAAAGTATTGGCCTAAGTTATTTTTGCATTAAAAAATATGATGGAGACTTTAGGATAGAACTTTGATCTAGGTTTATAACAAAAGGATCAATAATTTATTAGACCATGATATTGGATATAAAATGGGACCAAATAATAATTTTAGACTAAGGTTTAGTTGTATTAATAAATATGACCAAACCTTAATATAAAATTTAAACTAAGTCCATGGCATATATAAAGTGTTCATGCGTAAATCACTCTTGCTAATTTGAATTTAAATCAAAGTTTTTAAGCTATGAAAATTGGAAAAAGGGTCCTAAGGTGCTTATACATTAATTCAACTTGGTGTTTGATATAGCAAAGGCTAGTAAAGACCAAATTAATAGGACACTTAACCTTTGATGAACACTTGAAAATAGGAAGTGGGATAAATAAAGTAGGCATATTTTATTAACAGAGGCTCAATTACTTCAGTGTAATTTTGGGTAGTAATATTAGCTCTCACTTGGGGATGTACACTCCTTGTGGGTGTGTAAAGAACCCAAAAACATAAGAGTAGGCATCAATATATTGGGCCAAGGAGTAAACACTTAGAACAAATTATATCAATAGATACCTAGGAAGGATCATAATAGAGAAGACTAAAAAAATAGATCAATAGGATGTAAGAATGAACACATGACATAAAACATAAAAATAAACTATAAAAATAAGGCCCAAAGCAAATGGGTGAAAAAGCAACAAAACAACAAGACTATACACTATAAAATTATGTACATCGTTACATAATCAAAGAAGTGTTTTATATGTCTTTCATTTATTGGAAGCTCTGGTATTTCACCATCTAGGTCTATTAAGAATAAAGTGTCTTCCCTAATCTGATAGTTAATGGAATAGGGACCCATCCACAAGGTATCAAATTTTCCATTATTACCTTTCTTCTCATGCCTATTGTCCTAAATTAAAACTAGATCACTTACTTGGAAGGTTCTTGGAGTGACCTTCCTATCAAATATATTTTATAGATTTTCCTTGAGTTTTAGGTGTCTCTCTTCAACTTGTCTTCTAATTTTATCAAGCTCAATAATCTAGTTCATCCATCCTTCATAGTAGTTGATGTTCTCATCATCTTCTAATTATTGCTTGATCTCCATAAACAAGATCAAAATGGATTTTGCTTTTAGTTATCTTGGTCATGATCATGTCAACCCACAAAGTAAACTTTAATTGTTCACCCCACTTATTCTTATTTTCTTCCAAAGTTTGTCTAATAATTTTGAGCAAGTTCTTGTTACTAGATTCTACCTACCCAGTTTCTTGAGGGTTATAATTGGAAGCATAGGTCAATTAAATCCCATACTCATTGCATAATGTAACTAAAGGTTTGGATTTGAAACTCAAGGCATTATCAATAATAACTTTTATAAGCACACAAAATCTATAAATAATTTGATTTAGTAAAAAAATCCATAACCATCTAGTCTGTATCTTTCTTTGTAAAGACCACCTCAACCCATTTTGTGAAGTATTTAGTTGTAACTAGTATCCATATATGTCAAGTTCTTGATGAATAAATAATTTATCTAATGAAATCCATTCTCCATTATCTAAATGGGTCTTTAATTATCATATATTTCAAGGGAAGAAAACCTGAAGCTTTCATCCTCCCATCAAAGTGCTAACACTTCTCACACTTTTTATCTTTTTGAGAACATCTTTGAATAGCAAAGGCGACTAATAACTAGATCTCAAAATTTTATGAGGTGTAAATTTTTGTATAAAATGGACACCATATTCTCCACTATGGAAGTCTTTAATTAGGTCAACAATTTTTTTATGGCGTACATTTTAGTATAATCCCTTTCGGATTATTCCATATAAGTCCATTTGTAGTCAAGAGATACTTTTGGGAAACATGCTTAAGAGTCTTCCTTTGATTCTTTTCCAAGTTAGGGGGATAACTCAGATTTTTTAAGTAATAGATAATGTATTTATACCATGGATACATGTTAAATTGACTCAAGAAATCATCAAAATTAGAAATAGTAGTATTTACCTCAACATCTTTCAAATTGGTCTCAGTCATGAGCTTGGCTAGACCCATCCCTCACACTAACTTGGTGGTATGAATCTCTATGTTATACTCTTGCAACTTCTTGAACTACCTACATCTATTGATAGATGCTTCAATATGATCCAAGATGTCCTTGACCATGGTATACAAGACATAAAAAACAATATCTGAACTGAAAATATAAGGTTTTAATGCTTTAACAACCTTTAATATAATGAAGTCCTATTTTTTCCATGATGATCCAATTAAGTTCAACAACTTCAATAAATGATAAAGAAAGATATTGACTACTCATGACTGTGTTCATTATTTTACAATAGGATAGAAACAATAGTGTTATATTATGCAAAATATAAAATATAAAATGGCTCAGTGTAATTAGTGATGGATAAAATAGAGGTAGAATTTAGATATTCTTTGATGTCATTAAATGATTGCACAACCTTCTCCTCCCACTTGAAGGTCTAGTCCTTCTTTAACATGGAACTAATAGGTAGAGTGATCTCAATAAAGTTGGACACAAACCTCCTTACAAAATTAATTTGTTTGAAGAAGGATGGAATTCCCTTCTTGGATTGTGGAATGGAAACTTTGTCAATGGATCTTACCCTCTCAAGGTCAATCATGACACCATATTTAAACACTATAGGTCCCAACAACTTGGCCTTTTTTACTCTAAAGTGGCATTATATTGGATTAAAAGAAATACCAAACTCTATACATCTAATCAACACTTTATCTAAATGTTTTAAATGTTCTTCTTTAGTCTTGGAGTACAAAGTAATATCATCCTCATACACAATTATAAACTTGTTAATCATCACTAAAAAAGTAATGTCCATATCTTGCTGAAAATTTGTATCAACATTCATTAACCTAAAAGGCATCCTCATATATACATATGTGCCCCAAGGAATTGTAAATATGGTCTTGAGTCTCTCATATTCCTTTACCACAACCTAATATATCCTAATAAACCATCTAATGTGGAAATCATCTCTAATCCTATAACACTTTGTAATGGGTTATCCATATTGGGTAGTGGGTAATTATATTTTAAATAAGATTTATTCAATGTTTGAAAATCCATACATAAGTGGATGTCACTATTTTTATTTATCACAGGAACTAAATATGAAACCCATGATGAATACCTAATGGGCTAAATGATAACACCATCCTTTAGTTTCTTCAACTCATCCTACATCTTAGTGGCCAAGATGGGGTTAATAGGTCTCCATTTCTATCATAAAGGCTAACTATCAAGCTCAAATGAGATGACATGTGGGAACAAGTATTCCCTATACACTTTCAACTCAAAATAATACCATGTTAACTAGTCTTGGTACTTTCTTAATAGTTGCATGTAAGCCTATTTCTCAGCTGCACTTAGGTGATTACCCAGTTGAACCTTCTTTGGATTCTCATGAGAACCCAAATTAAACTCAATCATTTCCTTTGAAATAAATGAGTCACGAGTCTCGATTCTATGTGAACCATCAAAATATGCTTCTAAAATTACCAATCCTCTATGGAACATGTTTTTCTTCAACTATATAATGTCTTTCCCAAAAAAGGTTTATCTTCTATCAAAAACTTGAACCATAGATTCTAAGTCTATGAGTTGATCATGGAACTTAGCTTGACAAATTAGAAATCTCTTAATTTTTTCATCATCATCAAACACCATCTAGTGCTGAACATTGTCTGTGATTGAATTCTTAACAAGAACCTTCACTTGATACTAATAATGAGGGCTTGTATTTACAATGTCAAATTAAGCACCTAACCCTGCAAGTTTATTAACTTTTTCATTGAAACTTCTATTATGATAAAAAAGGTTGAATACATCAAAGAATTCAATAAAATCCTAGATAACATTTATATATTATTTTAAACCTTTTTTTGCTGACATAATCTTTGTGAAATTTGTTTAACACTATCTCAAAACCACCTTTAGTAATCAAGCTTTTAATTCCATGTCCACAGGAAGTCCATAAACCAAGCAAGAATGCCTCATACTCAACAATATTATTAGTAAACTCCAAGGACAACTGAGAATAAAAATTGAAACACATACCATTGGGGGCATAAAATACAACCCCTACTCCATTTCCAAGATTGGATCAAGCCCCATCAAAACACATTTTCCAAACTGCACCATTACTATCAGGTTCAACATCAAGAGCAATAGGCTAATCATTAGTGTCAACATTCTAAATAAAGTTTCCAAGACCAACATCTATGTACAATACTTCATTTTGAGCATGTTTTAGATCTTTAATTACATGTATCATCTTTGGCTCACTATAATGTTATACAATCTTACCCTCTAATGGAATGGTGGCATAGCAAAGGTCTATTTATACACTTCGACCCATGTTAACAACCCATTTACATGACAAAACCATCCACTAATTTGATGGGTAATCTAAAACTACCATGTCCATATTCAAATACTTACCTAAATGTACTAACAACTACACTACCAACCCCTTAAATTGTCTAACAACTAAAACTTCTTGCGAGTCCATTGAATAAATCTTGCCAAAGGTTGATGTAATCTTAACTCCATGATCATTTAAGACACCTATGGGAATTAAATTACAAGAAGCATATGATTTAAACATGAAATTATGGACAATAATACCATTGATCAAAAAGGTTTTATAGAATAGGTCTACATTCAGCTGACTCTCTACTAATGTTGTCCCCAAATAAACCTCTAGAAGAACTTCAACAACCTCTTGAGATCTTTCATCACTTTCTAGGGGTGTTTGGGGTAAATCAATTTCATTTGCAACTAAATTCTCACTAAATTTTAAGTATTCGATTGCCCTATTCTTATGGTCAATTATTCTTAATAATTCAATATGCGTCATGGTGATTTTCAGTTGGTTGAACACCTGAGCCATATCACATATACTATATTTAGGAGGAGGAGCATTTGGTAGAAGGGTTCAAAAAATTTAGCTAGAATGCAATCAATTACTATCTGAGGTGGAGTAGGATGGTATGAATTGACATGCTTTGTGGCAGCCTTCAAAGGTGGATTTTGTTTAAAATCATTCACACCCTTAGGAATACTAGATAGTAGAGGTACTTAATTTTTAGCTGGAGCACCTCTAGGCTTAGAAACTTGATAAATGGATACTATTTGGGATAATTTAGGACTACTATAGTTTTATTAACTTCCTTACTTGCATCCCCTACCCTTGGATTTGTAGGGGTAGTATCTTAAGGAAAAACAACTAATTTCTTACTTCTCAGTTAGTATTCTTTCTCTTGGGCAACTGCTTCATTAACTAGAAAGTACCTGTCCTTAATTGTTGTAATTACCCCATCAAAATTTTTAATTATCATTCATCTTAAAAAGTCAAAATCATAAACATGTAATTCATATGCATGTACCATATTAACCTCAAAAGAAAATTCATGAGTTTGGACACACACCTTTTTTACCACCCTTAAAAACTAATCAATAGTAACAACACTCATCATTTCTATGGAGGCATATATATTACTTCGAGGACTTTGACAAATGAACATCACAATCTCATCACTAGATGAGGTAGACTTGGATTCATCCACACATTCATCAATCGATTTAGCTATATCACATAGAGGATGCCAAAGGAAGCACTTGTGACGCCAATCAACATCAATGTCGCAACATAACACATTCACTTTGGTATTTAATAGATCAAGAAATTCTTTCATATCAACTTTATTCTAATATCTATCAGTTCTTTCATCATGTCTAGGGATCTTCTATCTATCATTATGTTGATTATGTAAAATAGGCCCCATTTATGATTGATTTAGATTCAAAACCCTCTCATGACTGGTAGACACATGAGGGATGTCCTTCTTAGCCCTAGAAAGCTTGTATGACATATTTTTGATAGTAGAGGGTAGATTCTTAACTATCTCCTCAAGATTGACTATCTTAGTGCATTGTGTTTTTTCAAGATTGACCAACTTCACATCAACCCAATTGATCATGGGATTTCCCATAACCTTTATGTTATTCTTGATTTGGATGTCCATATTGAATGGTAATCATATATTCATGGGAGCCTTATCCCACAAGTAATACACAACATTATTATCAAAGGCGTCACAATATTTTATCAAGTGTGTTGTATGACTAGACCCTATGCTCTTGGGTAGCCACATCATAACTTTATTGAACCGTGTGTTGAAATATTTCATGCACTCATTTGGGTTCTTCTTGATGTTTTCAAACTCAGCTAAAAGGAACCTTAGATCAACTCTTTTACCATACTGAATTCTAAAAACATTCTTCATTTCTACCCATGAATCAATGCATCCATGGGCAAAAAAATTAAACTAATATCATGCATCTTATTCCAGTGTATGCACAAAAAAACATAATTCACACATCCTCATGCTCAACCTCATATTATTTAATGATGTTGTGAAAATCCTTCAGGTGATGATCACCACTTATTTCCATATTCCCCTAAATATTGGGAAGGCATTTCCTTACTTCATTTGGGACTTCATTAGGATAACCTTCCATGTCATCCAAATTTATAGGCCTAAATTTAATAACATAAAATGAAGGATGTTCATTCTCAACTGGGTCCCTATGCCTCATGATTAGCTCAATAAGAGGTTCAAGAAAAAATGGGAAAAGGATGTGAGGGGGTGAATGAAGGGGACTTGTAGGATCAAAGTTAAGAGGGAATTCAACTAGTTGAGAAGGAGTTGGGTAGTAAGTAGGACTATGAGTTTTAGAATAACTAAAAGAGCTATGTAATTATTTAGTAATGTGAATTTCAATAAAAATTTCAAGACTATCAGAATATTCATAATTAGGATACTTCGTAGCAACTAAACTTTGACCTTCAATAGGCATCCAAACTTGTCTCCCTCTTCTTTGATAAATACTTAGGTGTGAAGCAAGTTGCTTGGATGGGTCACCTTTGAAGGATGATCGTAATCCTTCCTAGTTTTTAAACAAAAAAATACTCAAAGTTGAAAATTAAAATAGATATTTAAACTAGGCACTGATCTTTCTTGAAACCAGATGACTAAATTAGATTCACCACTATAACCAAAATTCTAGAACATAATAGTTAACAAACACATTGTAATACATGTTGTAAACATACTTGATAAAATTTAATGATGAGATAAAAGACAAAGACACTAAATTTTTTAGAGTTATGTCTAGAAGGGGAGAAAACACCTTTCAACATGTAATTTTAACATCTATTGACAATAAACATAGCAGAAGTCAAATGGTTAAAATGTATAATTACTAGCATGTCCCTAGTGGAGTGATGTAATTTTGATGGCCAATATAGTTCAAATGTAGAAAATAACCATAGAGAACATCCCAAAATGATAAACTTATAGTTCTCTTCAAGAGTCCTTTGGGAACACAAGTAACCAAGACTTCAATTTAGTCCTCGACAACAGTGTTAGTAAGGTGTTGGTTCCTAGTTATACACCTCTTTTTCTTGGCCTTCCACACTTGAATAAAATGGAAAACTAAGATGAAAAACCTAATTATATGTCATTATATCCAGGGGAAGGTTTAGTATCAAAAAATAATTGAACGAAAAAAATGACTGAGAGGCACTGATAAAGTGTATGGTTAGCTCCGTTATACTTCTAGATCTGCCTGAACCAAGATAAGAGAACCTATGGAGTAACTTACTCACATGCAGAGATTTTGCAATTCAACCTCCATGGGGATTATTGGCACAAAGAGACACAAATGTGACAAAGGCATAAACAAACTCATTCAATCCACCTGATAAGGGTTATCACATGGAATGAACAAATTCTCTAGATCACATACAATCTATCAAAGACAGTTGGGTATCTGACTGCAATCTTCATTGTATATAATTTTTATAAACAGGGATTAAATGAAAATTGCATCACTCTGATATAAGTGAAAAATGCAAACCCATGTTATATAGGCAATATTTTATGCATTTGCAGGGGAAATAAAACTTATAGTAAGCAAAAGGGAGTATTATTTATAGGGTAGGATAGGGTTGGAAAATTAGATAATTGGAAGAAAGGGTGTGGCATGCTAGTGGTTTTCAAATAGCAAGGTATCTTGTAGTATCATGACATTATTCTTTGAAAAGATATAAAAAAATACAAGCTAGTGGGCAATACCAAGAGTAATTTATAGCCATTAGATCCATTAAAATGAAAATATTCAAATGATTCTGAAACCCTAGAAACATACACTAAAACTATAATCTCACATAATATTTCCCATTAAATCTATAAACCTAGGGTGCCCTAACAAGTTATTCAACAACACAGTTTAAAATAATGTCAAAAGGGTTTTATGATAACCATTAATAATCATGGATCTAAATATCTAGTCAATAATATTTTGAAAACACATTGTTGCACTTCATTAAAATGAAACAATAAGAACCAAAATTCTTTTCCATTAACTTCTCAAGAAAATATTACATAAATCAATATTTAAGAATGTTGCCATGGGGAAAAGCATGATGAGTTTGATCTTTTAACAAGGGAGACAAAAACATGCTCTCAAAGCTTTGTAATGGCTATACATTTGTAACCACCTTAGCAAGGGAGACAAGATCTCCAAACAACAGTTGATCCCAAAATGTTTTTGCATAACGTAGTCTTAAAAAAAGTAAACAACCAAGAAAAATAACCTTGACAATAGAGGAGAAGCCCTTTATTTATACATTTTGCAGCTTACTCAATTCTAAGACTTTGGGTTGCAATTTGAAAAATTACAAAGTAACCCTTCAAAATCCATGAAGATGCTCCCAACTAAAAAATATTCCTTGTCATTTCTAAAATCTTCATCCATTTACAATAAAAATCGTTGCTCTAACTACCTTGACAAAGAATGCTAAAGCTTTGCAATTAAGCCTTTAATTTTTTGAATAAATATGCCCTTTTACATGATTTAGAAGGTCAAATTATTGTGGTGGAAGTTGAACAAACATTGTCCTCATGTGTAACTAGCTGAAGATACCCTTCATCATTTAATTGCACAATTGGAACCTCTTGGATAACTTTCCTTCCTTTTATGCATGCCAAATATATCTAATTATCTTGTGATGATGGGATTGAGATGATACATCTATGGTATAGGAAAAAAATTATTTTCATCAAAAAATATTCTCTATAATGGCCCAAATACCTTCTTCTAATCTTTGAATTCTTTCCCATCCATGAAAGAGCCATTAATTCCAAATATTAAGACAAATATTGCCACATATTAGATTTGAGCTCCATTGAAATGTCCACCTTCAACTAGCATCATTGATCTCATTTAATTAGATAAAATGAACTTCATAGGATCAAATGCTTGCCATTGACCTTGTTTAACTGTGACTCACCAAAAGGCTACATGATTTATAAGATACATCTAAATTTACAAAGGAATATTCAATGTGAGTTATCTTCCAATGTGGAAATTCCATGTCATCCTCTTCACTAGCTCAACATTTTAACATTTCCATTAGGACATGCGTCAACATTTCATTAGGTCTAGATAATTGAAAAATCCATCTTTACCTCATACCGTTAGATCAAGATACAAGAGATCGAATGCTATTGGTCAATCTCTACAATATTTTTTGTGGTTATGACACTTTTTACCATCATATGCATACCAAATTTATTAAAAACTCCATGTCGATCTTTTAACATCAGTTATTGCTTTGGGTGAGTGAATGTGCTCTATCAAATCATGATCTGAAGTGTAGAATACTATTAGATATTATATGTACTTGGCCCTGAGGACATGCCACTTGATATTATTGTGGGACTTTTACACTCTATACCCTATTAGTTACATCAAGTTAACATGCTTTCACCACATGGTGATCTTGCATTTTCTTGTATCTTCATTACAAATTCTTGACTCATTATGCTTTGTGGATCAAAATGTGTATGTCTCAATCCACTTTGTTGATCTTTTGATAGGTGCCTAAGATTTAATTTTTGGTACGTAGTTGTACCACTTATCATTTCTATGTTTAACTTAAGATTTGATGAATTATTAACCTATTTATCATCATCAATGAATATCTATACACTTTTCCACATACCACCAATCAATAAGAATATGCTCAAACTCATAATCATGCCTTGTGAGCTTGACATTTATCATTTTTGTGCTTGTCTTGGGTTATTTTAACTTTTTAGATTTTATCATGCTCCATTAGATCATATTTTCTCGATTCAATGCGCATCATTCAATTGTGGTCCACTAGGTCAAACATGATTGGCTCCAAATTAATATAAAAATAGTAAAGTCAAAGTTAGTTAAAATAAAAGACTTGGTATAATGTCCTAGCCTACATTTTTGTTGCATTAATAAATACAATAGATTATTTAGGATAGGACTTTGATCTATGTTTATTACAAAGGGACCAAGCATTATCTAGATAATGATATGTGATTTAGGCAATAATTGAGGGGACAGTTTGGGTGACTGTTCTACCCTAATTAATGATGGAATTTTTGGGAGCAATAACTTTTGCACCATAGCTCCAATTGACTCCCCGTTTAAACCATTGGAAAGATGATATTGAGGATAATGTGGTGATATTCCACTAAACTCTAATTAGTTGCTTTTGTCCCCCAAAAAAACAATTGAATTGCCTTAAATTTCAACTTTAGTAGTGCAATCTAAAAATAGTTAGTTTTTAAATATAGTAATTCCTCAAATTCTGTACTGTTTTAAATTGGGGAAGCTAAACCACTTAATCTCCCTGAATATTTGTGACCTTCCATATCCTCCCCCTGCATTCAAAATGTTTATAAATCAAGATATACCATGAAATGGAAGTCATAAATCTCTTCTTTAAAGTGACTTTTATTTTTGTGTTAATCACACCATTTTCTAGTCTTCCCCTTCTGGGATTTCTTATCTTGAAACTAATTTTGCATCCAATTTTGGCAACATGTTTGACCTTCCTTGTCACTTTTCCATTTTAAAGTCTAGCTCTTTATATTCTTTATTCCATGCTTCTGCTCAATCTTCACTATGAACTTGTATGCCTCACCGAGGGTTTCCAAATTGAAGAGTTCCATTTCCCCCTATATGTACCATTATAGTCCACCTTGATATTTGAGAGTTGTATGTTTCTTACTTTTTTGGATGTCCAATATTGTAGATAGAGAATTAAAAATGTCAGTGTAATTCTGAACAAATTGGTCCTTACCTTGGCAAAGTTATTGCCACTATATGTATAGATCATCATATAATCCAATGGGATAGTATTCTTCCTTTACCACTTCCATGAAATCATCCTAGGTGGGCTACACCTCAATGCCAATGTCATCTATACTGAACCTTTTTTTGTGTACTTCCCACCATTTTTTCACTGTAATGATGCTTCCAAAAGAGTAAAAGTGATCTTTCTACATCGTTGAAATTATTTACAAATAAGTAGGAAGATAATTGATCTAACCAATTTTATATTACATCAACATTGATTTTGCCTTCAAATGTAGGGATATCAAAATTCACCTGAACCTTGAAGGGTGTTGTGGTACTAAAAGGATGTTCCATGGATGAGAAGCTAAGAAGTGCAGATGAGGAGCCAAAATTTTTCATCAAGAGTTATTGGAGAATTTTGGAAAATTATTTTATTATCTGTGCTTATTTATATTAGAGGGATTCATTTACAATTTCTTTAAAAGGATCAAATGTCTCGGTGTCATCTGCCATTTGAAGTCATTTAGAGTGAATAGGTAGATAGTTTTGAAGATCTATTATTCTCCACCCAAGATTATTATATCTTGACCTCATCCTCAAGATCATACACTCTTAAGACAAACCACTCTAATACCACTAATCCAAAACACAAAAGTTGTGATTGATAGATATTTTAAAAAGATGAAAATAACATAGTATCAATGAATTCTCTAGGAAGAGATGTCTAATTTCCATTTTAGGTTACATATTAATTTATACACATTTTGAGAGTAGGAGGAGGATGTGGAAGGTCAAAAATCTTGATGGATATTAATTGGTTTGACTTACATTATTTAAAACAATATAGAATTTGAGGAATTTACTATTTTTAGATTGCACTATAAAAATTGAAATTTAGGGCACTTCCACTAGGTTTTTAGGGGTCAAGAACCACTAATAAGAGCTAATTCTATCTCACCGTGTTCTCCCCATTCTTATCTTTCCAATTGTTCAAAAGGGGAGTCAATTGGAGCTATTGTGCAAAAGTTATGGATCCTAGAAGATCTGTCATCAATTGGGGTAGAACCATCACCCGAATTGTCACTCGAGTTATTTCCTATATCAATACAAGATAAAAAATGGGATAGAAAAAAAAAATTAGACTAAGGTTTGGTCATGTTAATAAACATGACCAAACCTTAGTATAAGATTTCAAAGAAGTCCATGGTATATTTAAATTGTTTCTACATAAATTGCTCTCACAAATTTTAATTTAAATCAAAGTGCCTAAGTTTTAGTTATTTAAATAAGGGTTTTAAGGTGTTTAGACATGAAACTAACTTGGATTTTCATAGATCAAATTCTAGCAAAAACTAAATTAACAAGACACTTAACCTCTGATGATCACTTGAAAATAGGAAGTGGGTAAACAAATTAGACATCTATGCTTAACAAGGGCTCAATTGCTTCAGTTCAATTTTTGGAACTAACACCACATATTTATTACTAAAAAGTTTACAAATTAATAATTTGAAATAATTAAAATTCAATAGAATTACTCTAACACAATTTATGTCATTTACACTTTAGTTAAATTGTCCACTAAATCATAAAGTTGAGCCTAAAAATCTGGTACACCGACCACAATAATCAACTAAAATAATTTAACCTCTAACCTCCCATTTGACATTGAAAATGTGTAACTAACTACTCTACCTAACCACAATGTGTTAAATACTCATACTAGGTTACTTAAATCAATTCAACAGAAAATAGTCAAAAAATGGAATGTACCAATGATGTATACATTTAAAAATTGTAGACGTAAATGGAGAAACTTAAAATATAAATTTCCATTATCATGGATGAAATAAGTATCACCAAGAAACGTTTTTGCATCAAATAGGAAAAAAATCAAAGAAATAAACATCATAATTTTGACTAAGATATTTATACTAAAGCTCAAAATATACTAGTATAAGTTATGAAATGTGGCACCAAGGTACATATTATCTAGATAACTACATAATATAAATAATTAGAATAAATAAAAATAAATATTTATTATGTGTTGTTATATTAATTAAAATTTAGTAACCATTAAAAATGTATACTGGTGAATCTAACTATGAACTTAGAGTAGTCCTCAGTCAACATGGTCAGTTAGTTGCTTATCAAATTGAAACATTCACTATGATAATAAAGAACTACTAAACATATGGATGTGAGATTTATGTTATTGTTTAGGCATGTAAGAACTCTAAGTATTATATATTTGGAAATGATATTATGATCCATAAAAATATGAATACACTTCAGTTATTACAGACTTACAACAAGTAATAGAAAGAGTGGTATTAAAATTGATACTCTTATATTTAGTAGAAGATCCATATGATCATCGAGTGTAAGAAGGGAAGTGATAATACAGTATTAGATTATTTTATTATACCTTCAGTTCAAAATCTTCTCAATGATATTAATGCATGTGGACATGAGTTAAAATCTTGGTTCAAATTTTATCATTGTGACTCAAACATCGTAACAATTTATGATAAATTGTTTTGCAGTTTTTTTTTCCAAATTTAAACTTGGAGGATGGGCTTCTACATCATTTTAGAAATTTTTTTTGTATCTCATGAGGTAGAGACATATAAAATAATATGGTAAGATCATTTTTGTAATGTTACATGGCATTTTGAATTTAAAAAGACTCCTATGATGTTATACAAGTACTTCTTTTTACCACATCTCAAGTGAAATGTTGCCAAATATATTAGGTTAAGTAGGACGTGTGATTTCATAACTGGTTAATAAGGAACAAATGTACACACCTTTTCCAATTCCAAAAATACCTTTGGAATATGTTTCCATGGAATTCGTCACATGATACCTACTAAGGTCATGGTACAATATTTATGTTTATGTAGTAGTTGATAGATTATCAAACATATAGATTCTTATACCTAGTAATAAATTAAACTCTACTATACTTTTAGCATGTCTATATCCACTTTTAAATCCCATACTATGCTATTCAACATGGATATAAGGTTATTAAAGTTTATTTTGAAAGAATTTTAGTCTATGATACACATGGAATTAAACAAACAAGTCTATTATGTTCCATCCATGGGTTGATGGAAAAACTAAACATGTAAACATAATGACAATGAATCTTAAAATAGTTTACAATTCAAATACTCAACATACTTGAGATGAAGGAATTCATTTCATTGATAAAAAATATTTACATAGATCTAAAATATAAACCTTTTTAATTATGTTTTAGTATCTAAAATTTATTACCCATTGATGGATGCTAGGTTATACTTCCATCTACAATAACAAATCCTTCCCCCCAAAAGGAATTTTAAAAATTTATTCAATTCATTGAGGACATGAAACATAATAAACAACAAGTGTCGATCATTCTGTAATATGTAAATGATAAGTAAGAATAATGCCTTAATCAATAACAAATATAAAAAGAACATTCAGGTTGGTGATCAAGTATGGTTTCACACGTAGAATAAGATACTAAAAAGGCCATACCATAAGTTTTTTTTTAATTTCATACCATCCCTAAGACATAATTAAAAAAATAGGAGACATCACATTAATGTTGAATATTCATGTTTACCTTGGGTAGTATCTAGTATTTAATGTATTACTATTGTACAACTAATTTACACCTTTAGTAGACATTTTATAGTTTGTGAAAACTCTTCATGAAATAAATATTAATCATGACTATAACACACTAACAAAATTAGATCGATATATTGACTCCTAGGTCAAAAAAAACATGTTAACAAGATATCCATCTCTTTTAAATGGTCAAATAAATATATCTACCTCACCAAGGAAACTAGTTAACAAATGTTTTGGTAACCAATTTGCTCCCTAGGTTGTGGTGTAATAATTAAAGTGGATGCATTCATATCAAATGACCTAGGTTCAAATCTAACCATTGATTAGTCTACCCACATTAGGGGATATTAAATTGGATTAATGACTTAGTGGAGGTATGAGGACTCAAACCCCCACTTGTGGTCCATATTGGCTATGTTTGCCAATCCCATGTTGACATGTATCAAAAAATAATTTATTTCAGTAGCTTATTTTTCAACTATATCTAATGGGAACCATTGATATCAAATCAAGAGAGACAAATGGATGATCAATCTAGGATAATTTGAGTTATCACTTCAACTTAAGTTATTAGGTTGTTTTTTAGTAGTGTGTGTAACTTTTCCAACATCTTCAATATCATCTTTGATGCACATGTGTAAAATTTCAAGTCTTGACTCATCCTTTTCATATAGAGAATATCTCATGCCTCTACATTTATCTCAATAATAATTTCAACATAAACCATTAGACTAATGATTGGTTATAAAGTAGTTATTACCAACCAATTTAATGGTTTAATTAAAAATCTATATCCCTAATTTTTATATTAATATAATATTCTAGTCTTTGTAAAAATTTAATAATACAAAGATGGCTAAGGAATACACAAACATCACACATCCAATGTCTTGGATCATGTATAAAACTTATCATAATATATATGTTTTCTATAATTCCCATATGGTGTACATTGCTCTTTTCTACTCTTTCCTTTACCATATTCCATGCAATATGATATATCTTTCAACCTTTATAATTCACTATACATTTTGAAGACAACCTATCTAATATGATAAGTGAAGTTATTTACCAAGTCTCCTCTTCAGCCCTAGATCAAATAGTTATATTATTTCTTGTCATTTTATGACTATTGTAAAATTCTATGTGATCACCTCTACATTTTTTCAGATCTAAGTAGAAGATGAAAATTTTCCTTTAGATATTTAACACTTAAATTATTTTCTTAATCACTAGGGGAGTGATCTAGGCACTATGAGCATAATCTCGCTAGACATCACACAATGAAAACCCTTTCCATCACAACCATGATAGTTGTCGAGTTATTTTCATAATTACTTCTTTGCCTATAATCCTTAACATGTTGGTTGGATTTCCCTTATTTATGCTAAAACCATTGTTGCACCTTCATGTCGAGCTTCATCACCTTATCATTTCATGGATGTAGGTATCATTGTTCCTTATTTTCCTAGGTGGTTATTAATTATGCCTTGGCTATTTAGGATGGACTTGATAGTTGGGTGGCAGTGCATCCACTAACATGTTAGACTTCCACTTTGGCATTTGTCCCTTATCGGGAAGATTTTCTTCTTTATAGTGTTGTTGCTTTTGTACCAGTAAAATAAAATAAAATAATTGATTCTAGTGTCAAATGAACATGTCGATAAGAGATCCATATCTATTTTACATCATCAAATAATATAACTACATTAATAGGGGAAAGTATTTATAAAATTGTAGGTTGCCATTTTTTTCTGACAACCTTTTTTATAATTGTGTGCAATGGTGGGCATTACTTTTCAAGGAGGGAAAACAAAGGGTCAATTGATCTAGGATTATCTAACTAATCACTTTGACTCATAGTATTTGGTTGTTTCTTGACAAAATGTGCGACTCTAATAGTATCATACCTATGCAAGACTACAAGTCCTAACTCCTCTTTTGCCATAATGCATAGCTCTTACAATGTCAATATTATAAAATGCTACTCAAATATTGTTTGTTCAAGCTATCAGACTAATGATTGGCAATGAATTAGTTATTACCAAGCATTATCATAGTTTAATTGACACTTTATCTCCTTCATTTGTATACTTGTACATTCTTTTGTTCTTTGTGATAAGTTAAGAATGTAGAGATAGACTAAGAATATGTAGTCATCAAACATTCAACTTTTTCAATCTTATATAAAACTTAGCATAATACAAATTTGTTGTTACAATTCTAATTTGGAGTATGTAGTGGTGTTGGACCCACTGAGATATGAGCCCTCCATTAGACCATTTCTCCCTTTTCAAGATAATCCATGTCCTTTTATGTACTATTGTTTGTGCCTAGTTAATTATATGATATTAAGCGCCATGTTTGGCTTTAAATACATGTTTTAAGAATTTAACTCAAAATATGTTACAAACTACTATGTAGTCATATTCACTACCGGTGTGGAATTCAATAATCATATTAATGTAAGACTTGCAAACACTTTTAAAAAAACACTGAAGTAAAGGAAAATAACTCCACGAACAAAATTGAAGTGTGATAAAATAATCGATTATTAACAACTGCAAAACTTCCCAAACGTAAACATGATAAAGAGGTAAACATGGTAAAAATTAATATTAACACAATATTTGACTTTTTATTGTAAGTAAACACTAGACCGTTTTCCAATGACTATCCCTGCGCTGCGCAATAGAAGGATACGCCATTCTATGCGCAGCAACTATTTTGACAGCATCCATTGAATCCAATATGGCAAATTTAGACTAGAATATAAAACGATAACAATATAAAAAGATAACGGAAAACAAAACTACCTAAATTTTATTTCTTCTTTACGTACAAATTTTACAAGTATGAAATCCAATATCACAAACGTGAGGGTTGTGGGGGTTTCGTTGCAAGGTTAAAGGACTCCAAACTTAGACTATAATATAAAACAATAACAGAAAACAAGTCTCCCAGAAACATATACCTGTCCCTGCAGGTGAAGGCACTGCCACTGATCGTTTTAAAGATCCATAGCCTTTTGAAGCTGTAAAGAAAATAAATTCTTCAACTTTAATTAGTGCTGTGTAATAGAATAAAGAGGCCCAAAAGCAAAACAAAACTACCTAAATTTTATTTCTTTCTTTACAGACAAATTTCACAAGTAATATTAGTTACCAAAACTTTGATAAGCATAGGAAAACGGAATGTTCTGCTCCACTGCCAGGTGTCCGCCATCAGAGAAGAAGAACAGCAGCAGTATAGCTCCAAAAAGATATGCGTTGAAACCCATTTTGAAACCCGAGGAGATTAAGATGAAAATACATAACTAAAAATATATGGAATCGATTAAGAGGATAGTGGAAGTGACTTTTGTCTTTGCCCGGTCTCTCTGCACTGACCCTGTCAATAATAAATATTTTATCCATTAAAATGAAAGACTGAATCGGCATTTATATTTTAAAAAAGGAGTACGGCAATGGCAGAAGCTGCTTAGAATTGGGTGGTACAGATTTTCAACAAGTAGTAGGTAGATAACTCAAAACAATTATTTTACTCTGAAATTCTGAATACACCGACTCGCCGAGGATTAAAAAATATAAAACAAAGCTTTTAATTTGTTTTTGGCTGAGATTGCAATGACCTCGACAAAGCGTACAGTAAGGACCGAGCTACTATATTCATATGTTCCCACCAGTTCGGGGGGAGGGAAGGTGGCCGAGGGCGAGGGCGGAATCTACGTTGGTACGACTTTATGTTTTTATATAAAAATATACAATTTTTATTTGTAATTTTATTTTTATTTAATTTTTATTCCGGTTAGATTGTATCGTGTACTTTTGTAAACAAATGGGAGACTTATATATATACCTTTCTTTATTTATTGGAATGCATAACTAAAATTATTATTAATTTTAAAAGATAAAAATATATATTGATTGTTATAATAATAAGGTGGTTGGTTGGTATTCATAGTCTATATTTTATGTTTTGGAAAAATAATCAAAATTAAATCAAAAGTTGGTAAGGTACGACATCAAAAAACAGAGGTAACTAGAACAACATCATGACATATTATAAAGCATTAGACACACAATGCAACCTCAAAAGGAAGAGGTAGTGGATCATCCTTGGGAGGTTGGGCACTCCATTCAAAAGGCTCAATTGAAATGGAGAAGTAGAGAAGTCCTTATGATTACGAGAGTACCTTCACCAACGTTAGGGCACCGAGAGAGGAGATTTGCATTAGATGGTCTAAGTTGATGCAAATTATAATACAAGGAGCACTCCTCTAGTGGTTGAAACTTATAAATCATCCATAAAGAATCTAAAAATATTACAATGTATGAAACTTGTAAATCACCCCTTATGAGATTAATGGAAGAAAGTAATTGGGCATGATGTTATTAAGCTAATAAGTTTAAGATATATGCTTTTTATGTTTCTGTTAATAGATGTGTATGTTTCAAAACTATTATAATAGATGAAAGTTATAAATAACACCATTATGAGATTAATGTAAAAAATTAAATGAGCAGGATATTATTAAGATAATAAGTTTAATATATATGTATATGTATATATATGTATATGTATATATATATATGTATGTGTGTGTGTGTGTGTGTGTGTGTGTGTGTATGTACATATATGTATATGTACATATATATGTATGTGTGTGTGTGTGTGTGTGTGTGTGTGTGTGTGTGTGAATGGATGTGTATAATAATGACATCCTATGCTGATGTTTTGAATGAATGAGACAACGAAAAACTTGAAATAAGGATATACCTTGCATAGAGAAATGTTCATTAATGGGAGTAAACCTGATATATTACTTCTTTACAATAAATATTTGATCACATTAATTGTGTCGATTTGAGAAGAAATCTTTCCAGTTTTACACTGTCAAAACTTTCATGTGGTTTTTTAGTACAAGGGGATTATGAGAAAGGATAATGGAGGATCAAAGATTAAGATTATGATAATTATTATCAAATTTATTTAGAATCTGACTTATTGTCTAAAATTAGTTACTTGTTGACATAAAAGAGAAACATGTTTGAGATATTTTTCTTTAATTAAATGATAATTAAAAGAGTTTCTTACCCTCCTTGAGCCTATTTACATTATAAAACTATACAGAGAAATAAATGCATTCCTTACATTCATAGGTAATCATCCTATGTAGTTTACAATGTGTCTTGGTTGGTATATATGCATATAGGTATGTATGTATATTTCACACTGACGCTCACACACACACCCACACACACACAAACACAGAGAGAGAGAGAGAGAGAGAGAGAGAGAGAGAGAGAGAGAGAGAGAGAGAGAGAGAGAGAGAGAGAGAGAGAGAGAGAGAGAGAGAGAGAGAGAGAGAGAGAGAGAGAGAGAGAGAGAGAGAGAGAGACTTAATAAATTTAAAGAGAATAATGTTCAATGCATTATGTTAAAAAGGGTGAGACTGCCCTAGAAATCTACAATTGCCTAAACATGTTAAGATTCAATTCATTCAGGAAACTAATAAGCTACATTTTTTACTTATTAAAACCATTTGTCTGTTCTTGTGTGATGTATGAGAATATAATTTTCATTTAAATTAAATTGTAATGTTTTCCCACATAAACATTAAATACAAAAATAAAATACATGACTCTTACAACTTGAGTGAAATTTCATATTCACTAGTTATTCTTGTAAATATTTTAACTTGTATTTAAATCCCATTTTGATCAGTTATGTCTGTCCCTCTCTTTTTTCCATTTTAATGTTAAAAACATTAGAAATTGACTTAAGTTTTTATACTATTTTAATTTAAATTCAAACAATATCTATAAATAATTAATGATGTGTGTGTGTCTGTGTGTGTGTGTGTGTGTGTGTGTGTGTGTGTGTGTGTGTGTGTGTGTGTGTGTGCGTGTGTGTGTGTGTGTGTGTGTGTGTGTGTTGAATGTTTAAGGATATCAACTTTAAGGAACCTATATATGTATATGTATGTTTAGGGATATTAACTTTAAGGAATATATATATGTAAATGTATGTGTGTGTGTGTGTGTGTGTGTGTGTGTGTGTGTGTGTGTGTGTGTGTGTGTGTGTGTGTGTGTGTGTGTGTGTGTGTGTGTGTGTGTGTGTGTGTGTGTGTGTGTGTGTGTGTGTGTGTGTGTGTGTGTGTGTGTGTATGTATGCTTGTAACATTGTTTATCAACACATAAAAATAAAATAAAAAATGAATATTTATTCATTATCAATGCACATTTATATATTGAGGATTATTTAGATTGAGATATATCATTGAAATTAAATTAATTTTTTCCATTTCATTTAATGGAATATTTACATAGTAAATAGAGAGTAACACTATATTAGTAATACAAGAATATTCATATATGATATATTTTATTAGAAATAAACCCATAGTATCCATCCTTATATATAGATGTGTTCTTCCAATGATTACAATCTTTTTATATTCCTTATTTATTTTATCTACTCTTTTTCCACTCACTAATATTTTAAAGCAACCATATTTGAAAGGATGTGATATCCTCAAATTACATAATGAATTAATCTAGGATATAGGAATAAATGTCAAACATTATCTTTCTATAAGTTCTATACCAATTTTGGCTTTCTTAAGTGTCATTCCTTGTGATTTTTGGATTATCCATACCATGCAAATGTCCAAGTCAATTAACACTACAATCCTTTTATGTAGGGATAATTTGAATTTTCATTGGATTTGCATTAATAAAAAGAAGACTAATGTATTTATCAAATTGAACTATTAAAAATATAGGTGGTTCAAGTAGTTAAAATCTTGGATTGTAGAATATTATAGTCCAAAGAATATATTTTTTAAATAATAAGTTCAAAGAGTGATATTTTAACTATGTTTTATCCACAACCATACTCTATTGTATAGTATAATGTAATTTTTTGATTGAAAAGTGCATATATTAATTCAATAAAAGTAAAGATATTCATACAAAAAATAGGTTGGAATGGTCACAACCATAGTTTTCACATCGTGCCAAATAATCAGAGAAAAAGTAAGAACATAGCTAATAAACACTGCCAAATAAAATAGGAAAACTCAAAGACATAATTAAGCCACCACTACAAACATAAAATTAGGGGGAGGTGGAGGTGGGGGGCTATCAAGATTTCCTCCCCACCTCGAATTAACAAGTGCATCGTCATAGTGGTGGAAGGGCTCCCAACTGCAAATAGTGTCTTCAGTTTCATTCTTGTCTTCTCCAGCAAACTTCTATGGAAAAATGGCTAAGACCAATCTTGGAAACTTACCTAGATGAGGAAGTGAAGCATCCCACCCATCCTTCATTTTTTACTAGACATCAAAGTCAAGCCATGGTAAGAAGTAGGTGGGGGAGCCACCCAATTGACAACACAAGGGACACCCACCCAATACTCCTTTAATGACTAAAAATATGAGTGTTCACTCAAAACATTAATAGTATGGTTAAGGAATTAAATAAATAAATTGGAGATAACATTAAATTTACTATAAATATAAAAAAAAACTATATGAAGGATGCTTATTAAAGATAACATTAAGTCTATCTTTCCATATACAAAAAAATATCACCATGAAGAATAAGCCAAAATTTATTGCATTTTCCAGGGAAAAGGGTCGAGTTCCTTAGGAGAGCAATTTTACAAGTCAAAGTCTCAAGAATAAAGTGTTGGAATAATGAATGAATCCATATCCAAGTAGATTGTACATATGGACAAAACTAGAACACACATTTAACTGACTTTGGTTGCCTACAGGCTAGGCATAGGGGATTGGTAACCCCAAGATGCTTGAGCCATTCTCCCAATGGGAACCCATGGTACAACAAACACCAAAAAAATGCGATTATTTTGGTTCAATGGGCATAACCCATAGTTTGGCAAATATTCTAGCCCACATAGAGTGGTGAGACTTGATATTCCAGACTTTATTCAATTTTTTTCAAGGAAAAACCCGTAGGATATAGAATTTGATCCCTAAGAGAGGGATGTAGTTTCTTAAATGGGTAACCATAGGCCAATTCCAATCCCTCCACCATGGAGCTCTAGTGAAAATTCTAATTCTATGAAGAAAGGAATTTGAAATGGATTCTTGAATTTCCTGGATGGACTCAACATCACTATTGAGTATCTTGAATTTGTTGTAAGAAGAATGGTTTGGAACCTTATCCCTTTCTAGGCTTGCTTCCTAAATGGGACCCCATGAGTAATACAGTGTATGACAAAGATTTTCCAAACATCATTTCCCTCTAGATAATGAATAACCCACTTGGTAGTGAGAACAAACCCTTGAAGCCTTACAACAATGAGACCAAGCCCCCAAGCTTCTTGAGATATATAACATATATCCTAGGCCAATTAATGAAATTCATTATTTCAATCAACATTGGCCCATAAGAATTATAAAATAAGCTTCTTATGTCTACCATAAGCTGATTTAGATGGAGCCCACCATGTAGAATAGTAAACATGGGTGGACATTAGGGCCATAGAATAAATCTGATACTTCCTTGTTATGGATAATGCCTTAGTAACCCAATAGGCAATCTTATTTTCCACCCTTTGAATGACATAAGTCCAAATCTTAGTTGGGGAGGACAAAAAGGCAAAGGGAATTCCTAAAAACTTGAATTATTTACCATGGGAAATCCAACTCCAGTGGTAATCCACAATCCAACTTGATCTATGAGATATCAATTATCTATAGCACCTAGTTTTCCTCCACTGAATGGAAGAACCTGAAGCTAGACAAAAGGTGTCTAGGTAAAGTAAAGCATTCTACACTAAGGATTATTCCTCAAGAAACATAAAAAATAATCATCCATGAAATGTCCATTGACCTATTACTATAGGGTATTAGGCAAGTTCATCCCTTTGATTAAATGCTTAGAGGCAAAGTTTACTAAAGATAGTTAAATCCTTCTACCATAATAACGTAAATATCTAGAGCAAGCAAACAACCCTATCTAATGGAAAATTGAAGCACAAACCATTGATAGTGAGTCCCATTAATGGTGAGGCAAGCTCTGACATCTTTGAATAGCTTTGAAACAGACAAAATAAAGTAGGGACAAAATCCAATAGCCTAGAGCATATTAAGAATAAAAGGCAATTCAATTTCATCAAAGGCTTTCCCAAAATCAATCTTGATGAATAAAGCTTTCTAGTTGGAGGCCTTAACCCACTCCATGCCTTCCCAAACTACAATAATATTATCTATGAGGAAGTGGTTCTTGATGAACCCTATCTGCTCACTTCTAATGTTCAAGGGTAGAAGATGTCTCAACTTGAAATAAAACACCTTAGCAATGATCTTGTAGGAAACATTCAACAAAGTTATCAGCCTCCATATGGCGATAAGCTCAGGATCTCCTTATTTGGGGATAAATTTAATATTTTCTTTATTGATAGAGAGTATAAGTGATCACCTTTTCATGGATTCAATATAAAATTTATCTAGATATAAACCAACAATATCCCAAAAGGTCTATTAGAATTTACATGGGAAACCATTTAATCTTGGTGATTTATAAGAAGACATGGAAAATGTAGCTTCCCTTAAAAAATTTATGTTAAGAAGGTGGTTGCAAGCCACTCGCTAAGCCTTAGAGAGTTTTAATGGCATGACAAATAGACATTTAATCAAGGATTCTTCCCTTGTAGGAGAATTGGGTTGCACTATAAATAAATTTTTATAATGTTCAACAAAAGTTGTAAGGGCAATCGGTAGCCTAATAAGAGTCTATGACCCTATAGTTTTATATAAACACGTCACTAACACATTTTGCCTTGTGTATAAAATATATCCTTTTCAAAATTTAATCCATTGATATCTCATTAAATTAGAGTAATGTGATGTTATTATGAGAAACCATACTTATATAATCTTTCAGTTTATGAAAAAAATATTGAAATGATTGTTATAGATGTTGCTAATATGAGATACTACATCCCATAAGTAGTTCTTAAATTGTTACCCATTACCATTAAATAATATATGAAGAAAGTCACATTTACTAAGATGGCTATGATTTTAAGGTGATACTTAAATATAAAAACATCTTTATGAAAAAAAATCATATCACATATCCTCTTATAGAATAGAGACAAAATAATCAAACCCCAAGTTAGAATAACCAAGAATATCTTTCAATCACCTAAGGAAGTGCTTATACACTATATGACTAAACAAACTATTGATTTAATTTTTGGACTACCTACACATATTTCCATTTTTTATAATAAATAATTTATAAACAATGAATATATTAAGTATTATATCCATGTACTTATAGATTAATGATTATTTACACCTAGCTTAGCCCCTTGTGGCAACCCATTTATATTTGCACCAAGGAAAAAGGGGCACATGAAGGTTGTGTATCAATTTCAAATATATAAAAACTATCAAATTGAAGAATTTATACCTTATTATATGGATTTAATATATACTATACCATTTCTTTCATGTGAAATTTCTCACAAAAATTTATCTTAAGACTAGGTATCATCAATTTCTCGTTGAACATTTAACCATCTAGAAAACAATGTTTAATGAAAAGGAGGTTTTTTTTGACGTGGTTATTTATTTTCTTTGGTATAACTAAGTTCCCTAATAAATTCATGACGATGATGAATGACATTAATAGGCCCTTCACTATTTCATTTTTGTAATCTACCTTAATGAAATTCTAATTTGTAGTGAAACATGGGATTTGCATCTATAGCATATTAAACAAGTTTTTCATACTTATAGAAATAAAATTTGTATGATAATGATATACACTTTATAAATGTGATAATATGGGAAAATTATAATAAAATTTATAAATCTATTTTTGACATGGTCGACTGATTTTAGATGCGTTGAAACAAGGTACATTTATAAACGTAAGAACCATATTGTGACCCATGTCCTTGGTTGTATAAAATTCAAGTTTTAAATATAATAAAATTTCTAATTATGTCTATGGATAATTTACATACTATATAATAAATAAATAAAATGATCATGAGAAACATGTTTTTAAGAAATCACTGTTTTCTAAAGTGATTTTATTATAAAGTCAAAATATATGTAACGTCTATTCAAATTACTTAATGCAAATTCATTCTAACATAAATCTAGATGCAAAGTGTAAATTTTTAAATACTTTCATTTTCCATGCATTTATTCCTCCAAAAATTCAGAATTTTTTATTTAGGATTAGGAAAAGTCAATGGAATTAATCTGACACAATTTATGTGACCTCCACTTTAGCTAATTTTTCCAGTAAATAGTAGACATAAATTGAGATACTAAAAATGACATTTTCCAAATTATGGATGACACATTTGGCACCAAGAAAATTTATGCATCAAGTGGGAAAAAAATAAGGGGAAAAAATCACAATTTCGACTCAATTATATATAGTAAAGCTCAAAATATAATAATATAATTTAGGAGAACTGCCACCAAATTATGTCAAAATCTAGTCAAATACATAATATACATAATTCAAAGAGAAAGAGTAAAATATTTAATGTGTCTCATTACTTGTATTACTTGAAATTTAGTAACCATTTGAAATAGATAATGGATCATCTAACTATGAACTTGGACTAGTCATTAGTCAACATGGTCACCCAGTTAGTTACCAAATTAAAACATTCACTACACTAATAAAGAAGTATTGAACATACGGTTGTGAGCCTTATTTATTATTTTGGCATGTAATAACTCTAAGTATTATATATTTATAAATTATATTATGATCCTTACAAATATAAATGTACTTCAATTATTATAGGTTCAAAACAAGTAAGAGAAAGAGTGGCATTAAAAATGGTATATTTATATTTAATAGAACATTCATTTGATCATCAAGAATAATAAAGTAAGTGATAATCTAGTAGTAGAATATTTTATTAGATCTTTCAAACAAGTTATTATTAATGATATTTATGAATGTGGACTTGAGTTAAAAACTTGGTTTAAATTGTATCATTATGACTAACACTTCATAACAATCTACGACAAATTCGTTTACAAAAAAATAGCTCTAAATTTCCAATTGGATGATGGAATTATATATCATTTGAGAAATGTTTTTTTACCTCATAAAGTATAGACACAAATAAAAAGGATAGTAATCTCATTTTAGTAACATTACATGCAACTTTTACATTCAAAAGACACTTAAGATGTTATACAGGTACTTATTTTGGCCACACATCAAGCGCGATGTTGTCAAATATATAGGTCATGTACCGAATGTGTGATTACAAAACCAGTTAAAAAGAAACAAGGTATGTAAACATTTTTAATGTTCAAAAAATACCTTTGGAATATATTTCCATTGACTTCATCTCGTGATACCCTACAAGATCATGGTAATGCATATATTTATTTAAAATTTGATAGATTATTAAGCATATAAATTCTTATACCTAGTAATAAATTCAATTAATATATACTTGTAACATGTCTATATCTGATTTTAAATCCCATTACTATAATATAAAATAGTAATATAAGGTTATTGAATTTTTTTAAAAGGTTTTTGATATATGCTAGACATAGAGTTAGACACTTCTATTATGTTCCATCTGCTGACTAATAGAAATACTAAATTGGTAAATATGATGATATCAAATATTATGTGAGTGTAAAATTCAAATAATCAACATATTTGGAGTGAAGGAATTTCTCTCATTGAGAAAAACTATAATAGAGATTTGTATAACTATAGCACACAATCCTTTTTAGGTCTATTTTGTTTTTTAAAAATAAGTACCCATTGATGTAAATTACTCTATACTTTCATCTTCAATGAGAAATCCTTCATCTTAAAAAAAATTTTAAAAAAATGTTCAATTTATTGATCATAGACAACAACAAGAACCAAACATTTTACATCATGCAAATGTTAATTAAAAGCAGCATCTTGATAAACACCAACTATCAAGAAACTTTCAAGTTGGTGATTGATTATGGCTTCACTTTTATAATTATAAGCTCTGAATACCTTGTCATTTTATTTTTCCAATTTAGAATCAGCCCTAAAACATAGCTAAAAAAATAGGAGATAACAATTTCA
>JARHVA010002620.1:492500-525000 GCA_037957365.1 Torreya grandis | reverse complement strand
AATGGTGGAAGAAGCAAACTCCCAAGTAATAGGAAGTGTTGACACAAGAACATAGATACAAGATTCCTAGATGGATTGAGAAGTTCAATGACTAAAGAAAGAAGCAAGTATGGGTACCTAAGAAGTTAAAATGAGTGAAGATACATGTGAAGAGGAGCTTGAACAAAGGAGTCCATGGATGAGGATGGAAGAGGCATTCCATGAAAATAAGAGGTTTGTGAAGTACACCAAAGAGGTAAAAGTTAAAAAAATTATTTACGATGATGTTCTTGAGTCATTTAATGATCTATTTATGGAAAATAAAGAATGGAAGGTGTCTATGTGGACTAAAATGAAATAAGTAAATATTTTAAAATGGTTGGATGATGAGAAAAGGCATTACCATGCAACAAAGCAATGCCTCAATAAATGCAAAGAGCAAACAAGATTGTTTCAAGAAGAGATTGAAATGAGTAAGGAGTCACAAGGTAAGGTTGATTTTATTATATTTGATAAGTATATTGGTGAATAAGTTGTTTTTTATAACAAAAAGTCAAGAAAGGATGAGATGAAGGGTAAAAGACAAGCAAACCTTAAGAATGAAGGACCCAAGTTTGATGAAGAGAATGGTGATATAGATAACACTTCACTAAACTAGGAATTGAGAATGTTGGAGGAGCTCTTTACTTCTCTAAGAGAGTTGTGTAGAGGTAAAATCCAAGATGAAGACACCATTGGTGAGAGTGAAACAAGAAAAGAGCAAACCCAAGCGGTAAAAGAAGTTTTGATCAAGGAACAAGAGTGTGAAGGCAGCCAAGAGACTTCATTATCTCAAGTCTTTGATTCTAAAGTGGCTTTTGATGTTTTGTATGTAGGATTTTAAGAGATGAAGACATGTATGAAGATGAAGGCAAAGAAGACAAGCCCATTAAAAAAGAAGACAAATAAGATCTTGAAGACATGTATGAAGATGAAGAAACATGGAGATGGGACATGGTAGCTGAGAAAGAGATTAGGAGAAGGACATAACAAAAGATAAAGAGAAGTAAGATGAAAGGTAAATACTACCTCAAAGAAGGATAATCATTGGAATTTACAACAAGACCTTGGGATCCAGGAATTAGTAAAGATTAAAGCATGGAGGAGCATCTCTTTTGAATTAAGGTTTAAATTATTCTTAGAGGGAGAGTATGATGTAGGAGCATCTCAAAACATCTCAATGATGACTTGGTTAAAGAAACAAATTGTCAAGCATTTAATGTTTAAGTCATGCCTTAGTATGGGTTTGAATTCAAAATGTTATCTTTTCCCTCCAAATTTTGTCTTGTGAGAATAAGTAAATGTAAATGTAAACGCAAAAAAATCAAAAGTGAAAGAGTCAAAAAGGGTAAAAGTTTGTTAAGAGAAATCCCCACGTTGGAGGCTTGTTAAGCAAATAATGGGGAGATGGATCAAATATTTCAACCATATAAAATTTTTAGAATATATTCTCAACTTAGCATATTATTTTTATAAAATACTATTTGTTTTGTATTTATCCCAAGTTAGGCATAGGTAGAGAGAAGGAGACTCTTCACTAAGAGTAGTATATGTATTTTATAGAAATCATTCAAGAGGGAGGAGCTCATTCAGTGAAAGAATGTTAAAAAAAGAAAGATCTTTAAAGAGGAATGTATGTAGAAGAGAGGGAGGACCTCTCATTTAAGGAGAGATAATGTAAGGGGAAGGAGAGGATAAACAGTCAGGGAGGACCTCATTCAAGAATGTAAGAGTGAAGAGGAAGGAGGAAATTGCATATTAAGGCAAGAATTTGTGAAGGACAAATAAGGATTGGAAGCCATGAATCATAGAATAACTAAATTTTAAGTCTCTTTATTTATATAATAAATAATGAATATTTTTATTCACATGTTTATGTTATGCAAATAATGAGTTCATTAGTCAAATTTTAGCCTTGATAGTAAACAGGCTTGTATGAGTGTCTTTTTAAGAGTTCAAAATAGTAAAAAATATCTCTTTTCATAAAACATATATAAGAATTATATACGCATTGCATTGGAAAAAATTTAAGACTTGTATCCTATTGAAAACAATATTAAGGTGGTTGGAATGTGAAAAGAGTCATGAATGGAGTTTGCTAGGGTTTCCAAATACATAAAAATAGTCCTTTGTCAAGATTAGATTCACGTGGAAGTAGTTGTATGAAGTATATATATGAATGGTAATAGGTATTAGGTTTGAATGATAGTATAATTAATAATAAATCAAACATTATAAACTCTCAATGCTTTAATATTCATGAATTTAACCCTCAACCTATAGGAAAAGAGGGTGCAGGCAAGGAACAAGGAGTTTATATGGTTTAAGGAGCAAATGATTTGATTGATTCATTTTAGTATGGGAACATGAGGATAGAGAATATATTAGGTTTTTTTTGGTATGATTATTATTGAGGATTATTTTTAATATCCATTCATTAATAAATTGGAAAGAAACCCCTGCTCATAGTCATTACACATAGTCCATTTCAGGTGAGATCTTCTTGTTTAGAATGTAAAGGAGGTTAATATGGATTATTATTTGAATGGAAAATGTTAATTGAACTTAGGAAGACCATAATAAATAAATTTTAACCCTTTAAAAAGGATAAAACACTCACAGTTGTAATTAGTATACTCTCATCCTATGTAGATTCTTAAAAATCCTATATCTAGGGTTTGGCCTCTAAAAAGAGTTTAAACCATCCAAGGTGCATGAAAACTCTAAATATTTGCCTTATAAATTTTAATAAACTATTTAGTTTGGTTTCATACTTGTGGAGTATGGATAATTATATAAAAAGACAATTGAAGACAAAATCTAGGTGTTTGCAAGCAAAGAGAATAGGTCTAACTAAGAAAAGTGGTATTTTGTCCAAAGGAGGGGCATAATAAATGATTGATTCACATATAAGGAGGTAATGGGTATATGTAAATGGAATTTTTTTGGTTATAAAGTCCATGAAGTGATTAGGACAAGGATCTTTACACGAAAGGAGGGTTAATTAGAGCAAGGCTGAAAGAAGGAAGTACATATACATACAAAGGAATCACATTTAATATTTAGGTATGTTATAGAGAGGCGTAATGGGTATCCTAAAATGTTTTTAAATTAATTTTCTAGCTAACACATGAGAATTTATGGCCTAAATATAGTGAAAAAGCGCTATAAGGAGGCTACTTCAGCTAATAGGTAAACCAGAGAGTTGTGAAATTCCTACCTAAGATTGAATGATTTTAGTGGGTCTATATAAGTATGTTAAGATGTATGAAGTGTCTCCAAGAGTTTATATTATGCTAATAGGACCTTTTATTAAATTTAGGTTTTGTAGTCAATGTAAGTATTCCTAGATACAGAGGATAAACTCCTGCCTAAGATTGAATGATTTTAATGGGTCTATATAAGTATGTTAAGATGTAAGAAGTGTATCCAAGAGTTTAGATTATGCTAACATGACTTTTTATTAAATTTAGGTTTTGTAGTCAATTTAAGTATTCCTAGATACAGAGGATTGTCACCAATAAGAACATTGGTGACTTTGTGTGTGTGTGTGTGTGTGTGTGTGTGTGTGTGTGTGTGTGTGTGTGTGTGTGTGTGTGTGTGTGTGTGTGTGTGTGTGTGTGTGTGTGTGTGTGTGTGTGTGTGTGTGTAATGGTATGGGTGACACCAATTCTCCCTCCTCCTTATATGAGGGTATCTTGGTAAACTAGGACAAGGTCCCATCCATCAATCTACTAGTTAATTTTATTGTCATCTTATTACTTGGAATCCTATATAGAAGGAGAAATGGCCAATGCAAACTAATGAAACTTATCTTATGCAATGGGCCTCCAATCTCCCCCCATCACCACTATCTCTATTACCAATATTAGATTCCTAAGAAGGAGATATAAAGTGAGAACAAGGAGAGGCACTCCTCCATATTTGGGACCATCAGCTATGAGATCGATGAATCCACCCTACACACCCACATCCTTAGGGGGAATGGTGGGGAGTTCGATCAATGGGATCATAACTGATGTCAGAAGGGGCATTGCCTAATCGATTATAGGAGGAGCTATATATGGTGGAGCTCAAGAAAAACCTTATCTAACTCTAAATCTATAGGGTGGTATTAATTATAACAAAAAAGATTTAGCTACAAGAAAACATGCTTTATGTTGCATTTTTCTATTGTAAAAACAACATCAGTGCTGAATTCTAGCCTAATGAGATAGCATATTGGCCTTTTCATCTAAGACTGAGGTCTTGTGTGCTCAACCAAAACATGTAACTTTAGACTGATTCCCATAGGTTTTTGTTGCACAATAATACTTAACTATATTTTATATGTCAAACATGTATTCAATTAGATATTAAATATATGCAAAGATAGAATATTAAGATCCTTGGAGTTCTAAGTTCTACTACCATAATGATCTGTAAACTCTACACTTAAATTGAAGTGCAAATAGTTTATCTAGATATTTTAATAACTCCTTTTACTAATCATTCAAATTCTTGAAAATTTCAACTGAACTTGTAAAAATCATAGGAGTTAGCCGAAAACATGGTTTTTCAAAAATGGATTGAAATTATCTAACTTGTACTTTCATTCACCATTTAACCATTTTTAATAACGTTGTGTTATAATTTTTAAAAATTTGAACTACTTGCATGAGTTCATTTACTAATTAAAATCAAATCAGCAAACTGAAACAAAAACATGCATCAAATGACAAATACCAAAGCATAAAATGTGATAATAGAGTTCGGCTTAGCAATTGATGCCTACATCTCTAGGTTCACCAAAGGAGTGGACCGTTTTCATTAAGGGAACTTCAAACACCTAAAAACAATAAACAACTCTCCTATAAACTGATAACTCAATGCAAAAATTGACCTTCACCATGATTGGTTCAAGCCCGACACCTTCAAATTCTATGAGTCTTCATAAACACCTGCAAAGTCACTCCAAAAGCCCCAAAAATCTCCTCTAAGGTTTGAAAAATGCTCCTCCAATATGTAAATTGGATAAAAATAGTATTAAGACTATGCATTATGGCTGGAGGATGGATAAAAATCCATTAACATAAGCTTACCACAGCTTTTAGAAAGTCTCAGCTTATTAAAAATAAAAACACAGTAAAAAATTGACTGCCTTTCAAATAAAAATTGGTGACTTTATAGTCAATTCAAAACCCATGGATTACTAGCTAAGCCTCTAATCTTTTTGCCACAAGGTGAGGGTTCAATTCCATGGGTTTAGGCATCTCCACGGAATATCTTATATTATCCCATATGTGTGGGTTGAAAGGATTTATACAAGGCTTTAAAAATCCTTCGAGCGCCATTTACACCATGGGTTTATCCCACATGCATCGATTTAGGAATAGAACAAGGATTTAAAAATCCTTTGACCTCCCACTTTTCACATGGCTTCGGCCACCTAAGAGGCCTTTTGCTTGAGCTCGGGCTTGGTATTTCCTTTGAGGACTTGCCATAAGACCCACCATAAGACCCCGTGACTCGGCAAAGAGCTCTATCTAGCTCCCTCAAACTAATCTCCCTCGGGCTTGCCACCTTGCTCAGGATTCGTAACTTGAACTATCCTTCAAACTCACCATATCACTTGATCAATGAGCTTATCTCATGAGCTTAGTCACTTAACTCCACTTGGAATAAAACTGTGACATGGCAAGATGAGTCACTATAGTGATGTGGCATGTTGATGATGTGGCATAATCATTGAACCAATTTTTTTGAAAACCTTTCAATCTACCAAGTGTCGACCTTTGATAGGTCATCATGAATTTTTTTGAAATAATATTGAAATGCATGCCACATGTCACATTACTTCAAGCAATCTCATGACATTTTTTGACCATCTTCAAATGGATATAACAAGAGCTCTTGAACTCAGAATTATATTCCAAAAAATGTAAAAAAAGCTCTCAAAGAGATCTACAGTGTGCCTCTACTAAAAATATAAATTGGAACCATTATCAGAACCCAATTTTTGATAACTCCTCCCTAATGGAGGGCTTTTGGTCTCTAAAAGTCCAATATCCCCTGAAACTGAATAACAGTATACTGCATGCATGAAAATAGAACCCAATCATAGCATGAGATATAAATAATTGAATTAAAATGATTCATAATCAAATTTTAAAAATGCCTAATCTAAAGGCATGAGTAAGTGAATATGCAACTGCCAAAGTGATTACAACAAATCAAACTGCTTGCCCAATTGTCACATCCTGTAAAGTGGTGAATTGCCAAAAATTGATAAAACTCCCAATGTAATTGTAGGACAAGTTTATAATCCTGACAACATATAATAAATGTTTTGGACATGTTACAATACAATGCCCTAGTATGGGACTTATATGCTTAGAAAATGCAAACAACCAAAAGTGTATGCTGCCTAACATCTAAACATGCCCAAAGGGTCTTAAAAAATGCATCTAAACATCTCTGTGCAAAAATAGATACAATAAAAATACCAATCTAACTTTCAAATGTTGTAAGGAAACAACTCACAACATCACTCTACTATATCCCCAACTGTTTCAAATGAGATAATGTCTTATCTATTATTAGACAACCTATACAATATATTTTGGAGATCAAAAACTTATAGTTATCAAAAAGTGAGATTGAAAAACTTCATATGGTAAACCTATCTTGAAGTTTTCCCACCAAAGCTAATCTACATCTATCAAATCTTGTTCATTTACTTAGGTGCATTCTTACCATTATTTTGAAAAAGAATGTAGTGATAATCCACTTAACCATTTCTTTCTTCCTAGTGAAATTGATTGTCTCTGTGGATTCATTTTCAATTGCATAATTTATCAATTTGGACTTTGTTGTATGTAATTGAAATCATTGTTGACTTAATCTCTTAAATGGATTTTTAGTTGTAGGTTTTACCTTATCCTAGGTTGTATTGTCAACTACATTATGGATTGAATTATCTTCATTAACCTTAGTGAGAGGTTTGTAAATCATCTTAGTTTTAACATTACTTGAATGTGAAGATGATTGAAGCTTAAAACATCTATCAATCTTATGTCCACTCACTTTACAATGAGTAAAAACATCCTTCTTAGGTGAGGGTCCCCTTTTTCCAATTCCCAAATTAACATGAGAATGGTCTTTCAAACATGCAATCAGCTTAAACAAAGCTTTTCATTTCCAACAAGTCTTAGGACTATGGTTATTCATCCCACAAAAAATGCATGGAAATGATTGCATTATCTTTTGTACGTTATATCCAAACTTCTTAAAAGTTTCAATTGGATCATAAGATTTAGTGTAAGACTCAGGAGGTGGAATCTTAATACCTCTTTTACCTTTACACCATTTAACTAGTGGCCTAGAACCTTCTCTATTGGAAATTCATCTTCTTTTAGCCATCGAAGAAACTTCTCCATCATCAACCTGCACACTAGTATAACCTAAACCTGCATGAAGAGGTCTATGCTCAACCTAAATTGTGTTAGATATACCTTGGCTATCTCTACCAAGTCCTCCTCCATTATAACCCATTTGAAACAACAATTTAGATCATATGCCCTTAGTGTATCTTTCAAAATCACCAAAAAATATTACTAGAATCTGAATCTGAAATGGTAGAAGAAGATGAAGATTCCTGTGGTGAAAAACTTATAGTACACTTAGTCATAGTTTCTGCATCTGAAGTAGAAGGCTTTAAATTTTCACACTAGCCACATTGCAATCTAATCAATAGCTCATCCTTGGATTTGAGCTCTGATTTTAACTTTGCCACTTGAAATTTAATTGCAAATTTTTGGCATCTCAAGATTGCGTTTTCATCTTTGATGGCTTCAATATATGACAACTTGCCCATGGTTTCCTACAAACACTTGATTTCACACTGCACACTACAATAATAATCAATATGCAAACCAATAATCCAAATATTCTGGAAGAAACTGTCAACACACAACTAGAAGCAAACCCTACATTCTAATTACTCTGATACCAAATTGATCCATAAACTCTACACTTAAATTGTAGTGAAAATAGTTTATCTGGATATTTTTATAACTCCTTTTACGAATTATTCAAATTCTTTAAAATTTCAACTGAACTTGTAAAAATGATAGGGATTAGCAGAAAAAATGGTTTTTTGAAAATGGATTGAAATTATCTGTGACTTATACTTTCGTTCAACATTTAACCATTTTTAATAACATTACCTGATTTCACACTGCACACTACAATAATAATCAATATGCAAACCAATAATCCAAATATTTTGGAAGAAACTGTCAACACACAACTAGAAGCAAACCCTACGTTCTAATTACTCTGATACCAAATTGATCCATAAACTCTACACTTAAATTGTAGTGAAAATAGTTTATCTGGATATTTTTATAACTCCTTTTACGAATTATTCAAATTCTTTAAAATTTCAACTAAACTTTTAAAAATGATAGGGGTTAGCAGAAAAAATGGTTTTTTGAAAATGGATTGAAATTATCTGTGACTTATACTTTCATTCAACATTTAACTATTTTTAATAACATTGTGTTATAATTGTCAAAATTTGAATTACTTGCATGAGTTCATTTACTAATTAAAATCAAATCAGCAAACTGAAACAAAAACATGCATCAAATGACAATTACCAAAACATGAAACGTGATAATGGAGTTCAGCTCAACAATTGATGCCTACATCTCCATGTTCACCATAGGAGTGGACCATTTCCATTTAGGGCACTTCAAACACCTATAAACAATAAAAAACTTTCCTGTAAGCTAATAAATCAATGTAAAAATTCACTTTCACCATAACTGATTCAAGCCTGACAACTTTGAATTTTGTGAGTCTTCATAAACACCTACAAAGTCACTCCAAAAGTCCTAAAAATATCCTCTAATGTTTGAAAAATACTCCTCCAATATGTAAATTGGCTAAACAGATTATTAAGACTATGTATTATGGCCGGAGGATGGATAAAAATCAATTAACATAAGCTTACCATAGCTTTTACAAAGTCTCAGCCTACTAAAAATAAAAACATAGTAAAAAAATAATTGCATTTCAGATAGAAATTCATGAGTTTATAGTCAATTCGAAACACATGGCTTACTAGCTAAGCCTCTTATCTTTTTGTCATAAGGTGAGGGGTTCAATTCCATGGGCTTAGGCATCTCCATGGAATATCTTGCATTATCCCACATGTTTGGGTTGAAAGGATTTAAATAAGGCTTTAAAAAGCCTTCGAGTGCTATTTACGCTATGGGTTTATCCCACATGCATCGATTTAGGAATAAAACAAGGCTTTAAAAATCCTTTGACCACCCACTTACCATGTGGCTTCGGCCACCTAAGAGGCCTTTTTCTCGAGCTCGGACTTGGTCTTTCCTTTGAGGGCTCACAACAAGACCCACCATAAGACCCCGTGACTTGGCAAAGAGCTCTATCCAGCTCCCTCAAACTGATCTCCCTCGACCTTGCCACCTTGCTCAGGCTTTTTAGCTTGAACTATCCTTTGATCCCACCATATGTTTAGATCAATGAGCTTATCTCACGAGCTTAGTCAGTTAACTCCACTTAGCATAAAAATGTGACATGGCAAGATGAGTTATTATAGTGACGTGGCATGTTGATGACATGGCATAATCATTAAACCATTTTTATCACAAACCTTTCACTCTACCAAGTGTTGACCTTTGATAGGTCCTCGTGCCAAATATCAAAACAACATCAAAACACATGCCACATGTCACATTGCTTCAAGCAATCTCATGACATTTTTTGACCATCTTTAAATGGCCATAAAAGGAGCTCCCGTACTTGGATTTACATTCCAAAAAATGCACTAGAAAGATCTCAAATATGTCTATAGTGTGCCTCTACTGAAACTCTAAATTGGAACCATTATCAAAACCCAATTTCTGATCACATAATTACATAGATTAGTAATGTTCTAGTTTTATAGTGACTTCTTATAAAAGAAAAGATGTACCAGAATTCATGCTAACTCAATCATATGACACCATTCATCATGAACACAAAAAGTTTGTTAAAAGCTAAAACTTCATATACTAAGCTTAAGCATTAAAAATAATGATACATTTACCCATCATCATCCTCATAGTCCTTTATAGTAGGGGTATTTATACTTGTTTATCCTTGAGTAAGTGTTTACAAGCATTAATGAACTAAGTAATTATCTAACAAAATCCCAATAGACTATGACTTGTGAAATTCAACAAACTTTCCTCTTTAAGTATCCAAGCCTTTGTGCATCTTTTATCCATCCTCTATGTTAGATCCTTACTACCATGTGTTCCTCTCCTTATGGAATGATGCAAAACATCCTTTGAATAAGGTCTGGGTATCCTATAAAAATTATTAATTCAATTGTTCTCACTTCTCATGTACTACCCTAGTATTCCACTTCAGTTCTAGTCCTAAGTCCTTGGGTTCCTTGTGAATAATTATTCTTTGAATAGGTTCTCTTTCACTAGTCCTTCCATGTCATTATCATCTTTTTCCCTCTTGGTTTTAAGCCAAGATGCTTCTATTCCAATAAAGTTCCACACCGTGGTCTTTCTACACCATGGTTCTTCTACACCATGGGACTTTTACATTATGTTTGTTATGTGCCAAAATGGATAATACTTAGCCAAAATTTGAGGCCAACATCACCCCACACTATGCTCTTAGTATGTCCTAAACTAAGTCACACTAGTGGTTTCTATCAAAAACATGGGTCCTATCTAGTTGATATCATTATTTACATTTTCGTAATACAATGATGCCTCAAGTACCTTGGCAGTTATTAATTCTATGGACCCTTTTAATTCCTTCATCTCCTTGGGTTAGCTAGAGATATCATTGGCCTTCTTAACCAGTTCATCTAGGGTTGTGGTAGCATCCTTCTAGATGTCTTCATGTGTTGTTACTTCCTTAATAACCTATCCTTAGAGGGAATTAAAACTCACATTTAATTATTGATGATGAGTATTGATGTCTTCTTCCATCGTCTCCACATCTTTGAATGCATTAGTGTGCTCAACACGATCCCTTATTAAGAGAGCAACATCAACTAGTTGCTACCTCAAGGCTTATTTAGATTTGAACTGAGCCTCTAATACTTTATTTAGGATCATTAGCCTCTCAAAAATTCCATCCAAAATAGGGACGACTTCCCCAACCCTTTCTACGGCATGCCTATAGACTTCTATTATCATGGTGAATTATTCAGTTATCTCTAGTCCCTCATATTTTGGTATAGGTTTCTCCTTGCATTGCTTCAGTAAAAGGTTCAACAAGGTCTCTATCTTGCTTATGGAATCCACATAAATAGATATACCATCTTATAATTCTAATTCCTATTACCAAATTCTTTTACATAGGTTCAAATATTTCACTTTTACCTCTTTGGCCTCTTGGATTTGTTCCTTCAAAGTGGCCACATCCTTGGTGAGTACTTGTTAATCTGCAACCTCTTTATTAGATATATCCATAATCTAGGTATGTTTTTTCTTTATCATGCATACATCAATGTCATGCAAAATGTTCTAGAACGTGACCTCCATGGCAATCTTAAAAAATGCCATGCTCATTTGAAGGGGGGATATTTTGAGGATCCAACCATAGTGGTGTAGGTAGCACATGGGCATTTGGTCCAAATGAGAAGCTATCTCAAGGGAGCTTAAATTCTTTATCCTCATTATACATGTACAAGAAGAATCACACTAATTTCCTTATTTCCAAAGTTATATCTCTTATAATGACATGTGGATATAGATAGAGAATCTTGTTAAGGATGCCAAAATGATAACGCTCTTGCAAATTGGTAGTTGCATCAACATCAGGCTCTCTTATGGATATGATTAGTTCCTTCCCCTTACTAGGGTCACCCTCTAAGGCAGCATCTTCATCGATATCCATTGAAGTGTTACCAACATCCCTTTCTCTCTTTTCTTCCTCACCATCCTCTTCGCCATAGAGTGGTTCAACATCAAACAAAAAGTCATGGGATGTGTTTTTATGTTCTTACACTATTGGAGGTGTCTTCTCATAGTCAAAATCTAACCTATGAACCTAAACTTTAGGAATGTCCTATTGGGGTGCTTGCTTGGTGGTCTACTATTAGGAATCTCATGAAGTAGATTATTTTAGAGGAGATGTTTGTGGAGTAACCTTAGGGGGAGAATGTGGAGGTGGAAGAGAAGGTGGAGGTGGAGGGGATATTAGTGGTGTAGATTTAGGTGGAGAAGGATGGGGTAAAGAATGGTATGATGAAAAAGGGTGCATTGGAGAAGGGCAAAATGGATATGGATAAAGGTGACATAGAAATGGAGAAGAGTGCTTTATAAATGGATATCTATGAGGTAGATATGGGTGCAAAGATGCAAGGCCTAGTTGAGGGGTTTGGGTAGTATTCTACTATGTATGTGTAGTCTGTTGTCCACTTGTGTTGGCACCGAGGTCTGCCTGATTCTTGTTAATGGTGTTTCTTTTGTGAGATTTTCTTAGGGTCTATAACCTAGGGACACTTTTGGGGACATAACATATAGAACAACTGGTGCACTTATTCACCCAAAACTATATGCTTTACCTTTATATCCATCAAGTCTATCTCCCTCTTCTCCTGGTAGACATTCTTGCCTAGATAAATGAACATCATTTATAGAGTATGAGTCTCCATATCAATATTTTTAGCTTACATGATAATAGGTTATGTGTTGTATATCTAATTTATAGATTCTATGAAGTACCATAACAATAATTCATATGGTAACTTCATCCATGCAAAGAGCTCTCCCAAAGGGTTCATTTTTATATCTGAAAGTGAGAAGTGTTGTTTCATGACAGATTTTGATTTCTCTGAATCCAAAGGGGGAAAGTACTTCAATATGTGCCATTCATTATTAAACACCAACTTCATCTCATCAAACCAATACTTTATCTTTATTTTGTATGAGAGGGTGATGTGTTGAGGGCATGTGAATGCCTTGTAGCATTCAACATGGGACTGGTGCTTGGGAAGGTATACCCATCTCAGCACTCCCAAGATATAATCCATCATGGGAATTTCATCCATAAATATTAAGAAAGATAATAACCTCCATAGGAACCTATACTTAGGCATATGGTGGGTCTTCTATGCATCCTCAATGATATTCTAGGTAAAATACATAGCCATATAATATTCTAATCCTTGAGTGACTCCATGGTTAATATGGAGGTGTGCCATGTCGACCTCTTTCCATCAATTTTTCCCACCAATCTTGATCATAATGATCTAAATTAAAACCTATAAGGTCATATATTGTAGGTTCTTAATGTGCATGGCATGGCCCTACTTGTAGTACATGAGCACCATTGTGGTCTTTTGGATCTCTTTGGTGTCTACCAAGTCATAAACCACACTCAACCCCAAGTATTGAAATCATGTGACCTTTATTATTATCTTGGGCATGATCTTCATAATGTACTTGATAAAGTAAATGTAGTCCTAGATGCATGAGAGATGGAACTAAACTACCTTCATGATTTTTCTAAAGTATAGTAAATCTAAGAGCTAGGGTAACCCTACAACATCAAGCTAGTTGAATATCTTATAATTGAGCACCACCTGGTTCTTAGTGTTCTATTACTCGACCAAGTAGTAATTTTAGTGTTCAACCTTATTTCTAGCTTGCCAATGATTATATTCAAAGTTTTTACAAGTCAAAACCTTAGAGACCTAATTGTCTACAAGTAACACCAATTGCAGATACCATATTTCTTCGATTAATCAAGATGGGGGAGGGGATGATGGAGTCTTATTTATAGGGGATTATTGAGCCTTTTTTTAGTTTCATGTCATGTTTATTTCTTCTTCCTACATTCACTAAACTTTTTCTTCTAGATATTCATCCATAATAGGAACCATGTCTACTTCATGCACCTCTTCTTCCTCAAGTATCATAGGTAGTGGTTAAATTACTTGGGCCTTTTTATTAGGCTACATCACCCTCTAAGGCACCTAAAGGTTGATGTACAACCATCCAATGTTCCTAAATGTAAATGTGGTTGCAGTTGATTGCTTCATGTTTTTGAGCTTGATTATCCTCTAATGGTAAACTTCTACATTATGTAACCTATAAATTTTGACACTACCCTTATGTTTCTTTCATTTAACCAAACTTGTCTAAAAATTTGTAATACCTCTCTAGGATATTATAGGAATGAATTCACTTTTCCCATCTTTTGATTTGATTTTATTTGCTTTGATATTCAATTTTTGTCAGCTTTATTAATCTCAGATGGTTTCAAAGTTAAAATGTAAAAAGAGTTTAATATGTATATTTATATTGTCAAAAGGGGGGTTCACCATCATTAATACCTTTCATTTGACCATCATTTCATATCATTAATGTATATCCATAATGGCTATCATGATTTAATCCTTTTTAAAATTGATGAATTTAAAGGTATTGTCATGTCATGCCATTGTCACTTCTCTTACCATAACTATTATTTTTACATTAAAGACACATCCCATCTTGCACCTTAATAAAGTGGAGGATAGTTGTGTCTTGCATTTCTCATAGGGTGGAACACTGTTGTCCCTTTTTGTGTTCTCAAACTTAAGGTGGGAACACTCCACCCTTTTAATCCTTAAATAACTCTAAAAACATTACATACTTACATACCCTAAATTCCTTTCACATCAAGGTCCCTTGTGTACCTATGTAATAGACACAACTAGGTAATTAGTGTGTTTGTCTATCAAGACTTTAGACCTCTTACCCCAAACTAAAAAAATGAGTCATTGTCCTCTATGAAGTGAAAAATAAAACATTAACAAAATTACATTAATAAAAAATTTGTGCACAATAGCGGCAACATTTTTATTGAAAATAAACTAATAGCATAAGTATTATTGATTACAATACTTAAACTATTTAGAAGTGAAATACTATCAGATCCAACTTACATTATAATGCCCAAGAAGGAACTAGCCATCCAACCTTTATAATTAACATGCTTCGATAGGTTTAATGTTCTAAATGATAGAAAGACTATCCTAGTGAATCCAAAGTTTTCCAAGATGGCACATAAACTTTGAGTCATATAGTAGTAATTTCTTGCTCGAAGTAAACAATTTGGGATTTAAGTGTTGGTCATGTCATACCTTTTGTTTGCATTTGTCTACATATTGAATCCAATGAGTGAGGAAACATGATTCATCCAATTGTAAAAAAACATCCAAGTGTGATTACAAAGAATATTCCTCATCCAATTGTACTACGCAAGCTATACCTAGAGATGGTACCAAAAATAAATCCAAGAGGACTTCCTCCTTACTAGACACCAAATTAAAGGGTGTGATTTTATTAAGGTGCTTATAGGTTATTTGGTAATCCCATAGTACCAAAAACACCATATCATCCTAATCAGTTTAGCTAATATCAAAAATCTTTGTCAAAGTGGTGCTTAGGATTTTATTGAATGCCTTGGTAGTTCTATTAGTTTGAGGATCGTATAACATCATTTTGTGGTTTGCAATCATGAACTTATTCAGTAAGATATGAATTTTTTCATTTAGTAATTATGTACCATGATCACTGGTGAAACTTAGTGGGCATCCAAACCTAATTATAATATTATCATAGATGAAGCATGCAATAGTGGTAGTAGTACAATATTTTATTGGCATAGTTTTATCCCAATGCGTAAGGTAGTCGGTTGCTGAAATGAAGTATTGAGATCCTATTATTTATCTAGCTAGAGTGATGGGGCCAACAAAATCAATGGCTCATTTCTCAAATTCTTCCTAATAAGGTATTTGGTATAAATGCATGGCATATTTATAGTTAGGTTTTCCCATATTCTAACATATATCACACTACCTAACATAAACATTATCATCTTTAAAGAGCGTAGGCCACCATAATCTGGTCAATAGAACCTTAAGCATATTAGCCTCTCCAGCATAGTGTCCTCTCAAAATTCCTTCATAAACTTTAAAAATTACCTCAGGGTAGTCATGTTCCATAAAAAAACACTAAATAATCTTGTCATGACCAAGTTTGTAAAAATCTCCTCCTATGAGTTAAAATGGTGCAACACAGTCCGTGAGTTGCTTCTTTGCCTAGGGAGTGAGATAATCAAGCACTAAATTAGTAGTTAAATAAGAATAAATATGCTCAGTCTCCTTAATTATATGGGTCATACTTAATTTTTAAGGATCAGGTAACTCATTTTCGATAGTGTACAAGGGTTCTCTAGAGTCAATTTAAGATAAGTGGTCATGTCAACAATTGACTTTCATAGGTTTCACCATGATGGAAAATTAAAACTCTTAGAACAACACTATGTAATGAAAGATCCATCCATGTAGTATAAGTTTTATAACAAGGGAATATAAATCATCATTATCTATATATAAAATAAAAGGAGTGGCCAATAAGTATTTTCAAAACTTTTTCAAAGCATAGACCATTGACTGTGCTTTGTGCTCCATAGTGGTGTCATTCTTTGTAGCTGAAGTGAGCTTTCTACTGGCTAAGTCGATTGGATGATCCAAGTGTCTTTCACTTGGTTGTGTAAGGATTGCACCGATGGCCATTATAGATGCATCAACATGGACATGGAATGGTTGTGTCCAATCAAGAAATTAGAGAATAGGAGTAGTGACCAGTTTGTAGTTTTGTGTTTCAAAATCTTCTTTCCAAGAAGTCATCCATATGGACTATTAATTATGCTTTAAAATTTCCTCCAGGGGAACAACAATATTTATATATCTATAGATGAACTTTATATAGTAATTGTTATGGCCCATATAGGTGCAAACCTCAAGCTGAGTATTAGATGATGGAGGTGAAGAATAACAAATACCTTTACCAAGTCTACCAGAAGTCCTTTACATATAATATTTCCTAATAGCACACCAAATGGTGTAGTAAATAGGCACTTCATCAAGCTCATATATATATATATATATATATATATATATATATATATATATATATATATATATGAGCTTGAAGAAGTGTCTATATATGCAAAACATTATAATGCTCAATCATAAACCTCAAGTTAGAATAATGGTACTTGACAAAACCATAAATTTTCAAATCATCCAAGCAAACTTGAAAAAACATGGGAGAAACTAAACATGTAAACATAATGACAATGAATCTTAAAATAGTTTACAATTCAAATACTCAACATACTTGAGATGAAGGAATTCATTTCATTGATAAAAAATATTTACATAGATCTAAAATATAAACCTTTTTAATTATGTTTTAGTATCTAAAATTTATTACCCATTGATGGATGCTAGGTTATACTTCCATCTACAATAACAAATCCTTCCCCCGAAAAGGAATTTTAAAAATTTATTCAATTCATTGAGGACATGAAACATAATAAACAACAAGTGTCAACCATTCTGTAATATTTAAATGATAAGTAAGAATAATGCCTTAATCAATAACAAATATAAAAAGAACATTCAGGTTGGTGATCAAGTATGGTTTCACACGTAGAATAAGATACTAAAAAGGCCATACCATAAGTTTTTTTTTAATTTCATACCATCCCTAAGACATAATTAAAAAAATAGGAGACATCACATTAATGTTGAATATTCATGTTTACCTTGGGTAGTATCTAGTATTTAATGTATTACTATTGTACAACTAATTTACACCTTTAGTAGACATTTTATAGTTTGTAAAAACTCTTCATGAAATAAATATTAATCATGACTATAACACACTAACAAAATTAGATCGATATATTGACTCCTAGGTCAAAAAAAACATGTTAACAAGATATCCATCTCTTTTAAATGGTCAAATAAATATATCTACCTCACCAAGGAAACTAGTTAACAAATGTTTTGGTAACCAATTTGCTCCCTAGGTTGTGGTGTAATAATTAAAGTGGATGCATTCATATCAAATGACCTAGGTTCAAATCTAACCATTGATTAGTCTACCCACATTAGGGGATATTAAATTGGATTAATGACTTAGTGGAGGTATGAGGACTCAAACCCCCACTTGTGGTCCATATTGGCTATGTTTGCCAATCCCATGTTGACATGTATCAAAAAATAATTTATTTCAGTAGCTTATTTTTCAACTATATCTAATGGGAACCATTGATATCAAATCAAGAGAGACAAATGGATGATCAATCTAGGATAATTTGAGTTATCACTTCAACTTAAGTTATTAGGTTGTTTTTTAGTAGTGTGTGTAACTTTTCCAACATCTTCAATATCATCTTTGATGCACATGTGTAAAATTTCAAGTCTTGACTCATCCTTTTCATATAGAGAATATCTCATGCCTCTACATTTATCTCAATAATAATTTCAACATAAACCATTAGACTAATGATTGGTTATAAAGTAGTTATTACCAACCAATTTAATGGTTTAATTAAAAATCTATATCCCTAATTTTTATATTAATATAATATTCTAGTCTTTGTAAAAATTTAATAATACAAAGATGGCTAAGGAATACACAAACATCACACATCCAATGTCTTGGATCATGTATAAAACTTATCATAATATATATGTTTTCTATAATTCCCATATGGTGTACATTGCTCTTTTCTACTCTTTCCTTTACCATATTCCATGCAATATGATATATCTTTCAACCTTTATAATTCACTATACATTTTGAAGACAACCTATCTAATATGATAAGTGAAGTTATTTACCAAGTCTCCTCTTCAGCCCTAGATCAAATAGTTATATTATTTCTTGTCATTTTATGACTATTGTAAAATTCTATGTGATCACCTCTACATTTTTTCAGATCTAAGTAGAAGATGAAAATTTTCCTTTAGATATTTAACACTTAAATTATTTTCTTAATCACTAGGGTAGTGATCTAGGCACTATGAGCATAATCTCGCTAGACATCACACAATGAAAACCCTTTCCATCACAACCATGATAGTTGTCGAGTTATTTTCATAATTACTTCTTTGCCTATAATCCTTAACATGTTGGTTGGATTTCCCTTATTTATGCTAAAACCATTGTTGCACCTTCATGTCGAGCTTCATCACCTTATCATTTCATGGATGTAGGTATCATTGTTCCTTATTTTCCTAGGTGGTTATTAATTATGCCTTGGCTATTTAGGATGGACTTGATAGTTGGGTGGCAGTGCATCCACTAACATGTTAGACTTCCACTTTGGCATTTGTCCCTTATCGGGAAGATTTTCTTCTTTATAGTGTTGTTGCTTTTGTACCAGTAAAATAAAATAAAATAATTGATTCTAGTGTCAAATGAACATGTCGATAAGAGATCCATATCTATTTTACATCATCAAATAATATAACTACATTAATAGGGGAAAGTATTTATAAAATTGTAGGTTGCCATTTTTTTCTGACAACCTTTTTTATAATTGTGTGCAATGGTGGGCATTACTTTTCAAGGAGGGAAAACAAAGGGTCAATTGATCTAGGATTATCTAACTAATCACTTTGACTCATAGTATTTGGTTGTTTCTTGACAAAATGTGCGACTCTAATAGTATCATACCTATGCAAGACTACAAGTCCTAACTCCTCTTTTGCCATAATGCATAGCTCTTACAATGTCAATATTATAAAATGCTACTCAAATATTGTTTGTTCAAGCTATCAGACTAATGATTGGCAATGAATTAGTTATTACCAAGCATTATCATAGTTTAATTGACACTTTATCTCCTTCATTTGTATACTTGTACATTCTTTTGTTCTTTGTGATAAGTTAAGAATGTAGAGATAGACTAAGAATATGTAGTCATCAAACATTCAACTTTTTCAATCTTATATAAAACTTAGCATAATACAAATTTGTTGTTACAATTCTAATTTGGAGTATGTAGTGGTGTTGGACCCACTGAGATATGAGCCCTCCATTAGACCATTTCTCCCTTTTCAAGATAATCCATGTCCTTTTATGTACTATTGTTTGTGCCTAGTTAATTATATGATATTAAGCGCCATGTTTGGCTTTAAATACATGTTTTAAGAATTTAACTCAAAATATGTTACAAACTACTATGTAGTCATATTCACTACCGGTGTGGAATTCAATAATCATATTAATGTAAGACTTGCAAACACTTTTAAAAAAACACTGAAGTAAAGGAAAATAACTCCACGAACAAAATTGAAGTGTGATAAAATAATCGATTATTAACAACTGCAAAACTTCCCAAACGTAAACATGATAAAGAGGTAAACATGGTAAAAATTAATATTAACACAATATTTGACTTTTTATTGTAAGTAAACACTAGACCGTTTTCCAATGACTATCCCTGCGCTGCGCAATAGAAGGATACGCCATTCTATGCGCAGCAACTATTTTGACAGCATCCATTGAATCCAATATGGCAAATTTAGACTAGAATATAAAACGATAACAATATAAAAAGATAACGGAAAACAAAACTACCTAAATTTTATTTCTTCTTTACGTACAAATTTTACAAGTATGAAATCCAATATCACAAACGTGAGGGTTGTGGGGGTTTCGTTGCAAGGTTAAAGGACTCCAAACTTAGACTATAATATAAAACAATAACAGAAAACAAGTCTCCCAGAAACATATACCTGTCCCTGCAGGTGAAGGCACTGCCACTGATCGTTTTAAAGATCCATAGCCTTTTGAAGCTGTAAAGAAAATAAATTCTTCAACTTTAATTAGTGCTGTGTAATAGAATAAAGAGGCCCAAAAGCAAAACAAAACTACCTAAATTTTATTTCTTTCTTTACAGACAAATTTCACAAGTAATATTAGTTACCAAAACTTTGATAAGCATAGGAAAACGGAATGTTCTGCTCCACTGCCAGGTGTCCGCCATCAGAGAAGAAGAACAGCAGCAGTATAGCTCCAAAAAGATATGCGTTGAAACCCATTTTGAAACCCGAGGAGATTAAGATGAAAATACATAACTAAAAATATATGGAATCGATTAAGAGGATAGTGGAAGTGACTTTTGTCTTTGCCCGGTCTCTCTGCACTGACCCTGTCAATAATAAATATTTTATCCATTAAAATGAAAGACTGAATCGGCATTTATATTTTAAAAAAGGAGTACGGCAATGGCAGAAGCTGCTTAGAATTGGGTGGTACAGATTTTCAACAAGTAGTAGGTAGATAACTCAAAACAATTATTTTACTCTGAAATTCTGAATACACCGACTCGCCGAGGATTAAAAAATATAAAACAAAGCTTTTAATTTGTTTTTGGCTGAGATTGCAATGACCTCGACAAAGCGTACAGTAAGGACCGAGCTACTATATTCATATGTTCCCACCAGTTCGGGGGGAGGGAAGGTGGCCGAGGGCGAGGGCGGAATCTACGTTGGTACGACTTTATGTTTTTATATAAAAATATACAATTTTTATTTGTAATTTTATTTTTATTTAATTTTTATTCCGGTTAGATTGTATCGTGTACTTTTGTAAACAAATGGGAGACTTATATATATACCTTTCTTTATTTATTGGAATGCATAACTAAAATTATTGTTAATTTTAAAAGATAAAAATATATATTGATTGTTATAATAATAAGGTGGTTGGTTGGTATTCATAGTCTATATTTTATGTTTTGGAAAAATAATCAAAATTAAATCAAAAGTTGGTAAGGTACGACATCAAAAAACAGAGGTAACTAGAACAACATCATGACATATTATAAAGCATTAGACACACAATGCAACCTCAAAAGGAAGAGGTAGTGGATCATCCTTGGGAGGTTGGGCACTCCATTCAAAAGGCTCAATTGAAATGGAGAAGTAGAGAAGTCCTTATGATTACGAGAGTACCTTCACCAACGTTAGGGCACCGAGAGAGGAGATTTGCATTAGATGGTCTAAGTTGATGCAAATTATAATACAAGGAGCACTCCTCTAGTGGTTGAAACTTATAAATCATCCATAAAGAATCTAAAAATATTACAATGTATGAAACTTGTAAATCACCCCTTATGAGATTAATGGAAGAAAGTAATTGGGCATGATGTTATTAAGCTAATAAGTTTAAGATATATGCTTTTTATGTTTCTGTTAATAGATGTGTATGTTTCAAAACTATTATAATAGATGAAAGTTATAAATAACACCATTATGAGATTAATGTAAAAAATTAAATGAGCAGGATATTATTAAGATAATAAGTTTAATATATATGTATATGTATATATATGTATATGTATATATATATATATATATATATATATATGTATATATATATATATATATATATATATATATATATATATATATATATATATGTATGTGTGTGTGTGTGTGTGTGTGTGTGTGTGTGTGTGTGTGTGTGTGTGTGTGTGTGTGTGTGTGTGTGTGTGTGTGTGTGTGTGTGTGTGTGTGTGTGTGTGTGTGTGTGTGTGTGTGTGTGTGTGTACATATATGTATATGTACATATATATGTATGTGTGTGTGTGTGTGTGTGTGAATGGATGTGTATAATAATGACATCCTATGCTGATGTTTTGAATGAATGAGACAACGAAAAACTTGAAATAAGGATATACCTTGCATAGAGAAATGTTCATTAATGGGAGTAAACCTGATATATTACTTCTTTACAATAAATATTTGATCACATTAATTGTGTCGATTTGAGAAGAAATCTTTCCAGTTTTACACTGTCAAAACTTTCATGTGGTTTTTTAGTACAAGGGGATTATGAGAAAGGATAATGGAGGATCAAAGATTAAGATTATGATAATTATTATCAAATTTATTTAGAATCTGACTTATTGTCTAAAATTAGTTACTTGTTGACATAAAAGAGAAACATGTTTGAGATATTTTTCTTTAATTAAATGATAATTAAAAGAGTTTCTTACCCTCCTTGAGCCTATTTACATTATAAAACTATACAGAGAAATAAATGCATTCCTTACATTCATAGGTAATCATCCTATGTAGTTTACAATGTGTCTTGGTTGGTATATATGTATATAGGTATGTATGTATATTTCACACTGACGCTCACACACACACCCACACACACACAAACACACAGAGAGAGAGAGAGAGAGAGAGAGTGAGAGAGAGAGAGAGAGAGAGAGAGAGAGAGAGAGAGAGAGAGAGAGAGAGAGAGAGAGAGAGAGAGAGAGATGAGAGAGAGAGAGAGAGAGAGAGAGGAGAGAGAGAGAGAGAGAGAGAGAGAGAGAGAGAGAGAGCGAGAGAGAGAGAGACTTAATAAATTTAAAGAGAATAATGTTCAATGCATTATGTTAAAAAGGGTGAGACTGCCCTAGAAATCTACAATTGCCTAAACATGTTAAGATTCAATTCATTCAGGAAACTAATAAGCTACATTTTTTACTTATTAAAACCATTTGTCTGTTCTTGTGTGATGTATGAGAATATAATTTTCATTTAAATGAAATTGTAATGTTTTCCCACATAAACATTAAATACAAAAATAAAATACATGACTCTTACAACTTGAGTGAAATTTCATATTCACTAGTTATTCTTGTAAATATTTTAACTTGTATTTGAATCCCATTTTGATCAGTTATGTCTGTCCCTCTCTTTTTCTCATTTTAATGTTAAAAACATTAGAAATTGACTTAAGTTTTTATACTATTTTAATTTAAATTCAAACAATATCTATAAATAATTAATGATGTGTGTGTGTCTGTGTGTGTGTGTGTGTGTGTGTGTGTGTGTGTGTGTGTGCGTGCGTGTGTGTGTGTGTGTGTGTGTGTGTGTGTGTGTTGAATGTTTAAGGATATCAACTTTAAGGAACCTATATATGTATATGTATGTTTAGGGATATTAACTTTAAGGAATATATATATGTAAATGTATGTGTGTGTGTGTGTGTGTGTGTGTGTGTGTGTGTGTGTGTGTGTGTGTGTGTGTGTGTGTGTGTGTGTGTGTGTGTGTGTGTGTGTGTGTGTGTGTGTGTGTGTGTGTGTGTGTGTGTGTGTGTGTGTGTGTGTGTGTGTGTGTGTGTGTGTGTGTGTGTGTGCTTTTAACATTGTTTATCAACACATAAAAATAAAATAAAAAATGAATATTTATTCATTATCAATGCACATTTATATATTGAGGATTATTTAGATTGAGATATATCATTGAAATTAAATTAATTTTTTCCATTTCATTTAATGGAATATTTAAATAGTAAATAGAGAGTAACACTATATTAGTAATACAAGAATATTCATATATGATATATTTTATTAGAAATAAACCCATAGTATCCATCCTTATATATAGATGTGTTCTTCCAATGATTACAATCTTTTTATATTCCTTATTTATTTTATCTACTCTTTTTCCACTCACTAATATTTTAAAGCAACCATATTTGAAAGGATGTGATATCCTCAAATTACATAATGAATTAATCTAGGATATAGGAATAAATGTCAAACATTATCTTTCTATAAGTTCTATACCAATTTTGGCTTTCTTAAGTGTCATTCCTTGTGATTTTTGGATTATCCATACCATGCAAATGTCCAAGTCAATTAACACTACAATCCTTTTATGTAGGGATAATTTAAATTTTCATTGGATTTGCATTAATAAAAAGAAGACTAATGTATTTATCAAATTGAACCATTAAAAATATAGGTGGTTCAAGTAGTTAAAATCTTGGATTGTAGAATATTATAGTCCAAAGAATATATTTTTTTAATAATAAGTTCAAAGAGTGATATTTTAACTATGTTTTATCCACAACCATACTCTATTGTATAGTATAATGTAATTTTTTTGATTGAAAAGTGCATATATTAATTCAATAAAAGTAAAGATATTCATACAAAAAATAGGTTGGAATGGTCACAACCATAGTTTTCACATCGTGCCAAATAATCAGAGAAAAAGTAAGAACATAGCTAATAAACACTGCCAAATAAAATAGGGAAAATCAAAGACATAATTAAGCCACCACTACAAACATAAAAGTAGGGGGAGGTGGAGGTGGGGGGCTATCAAGATTTCCTCCCCACCTCGAATTAACAAGTGCATCGTCATAGTGGTGGAAGGGCTCCCAACTGCAAATAGTGTCTTCAGTTTCATTCTTGTCTTCTCCAGCAAACTTCTATGGAAAAATGGCTAAGACCAATCTTGGAAACTCACCTAGATGAGGAAGTGAAGCATCCCACCCATCCTTCATTTTTTACTAGACATCAAAGTCAAGCCATGGTAAGAAGTAGGTGGGGGAGCCACCCAATTGACAACACAAGGGACACCCACCCAATACTCCTTTAATGACTAAAAATATGAGTGTTCACTCGAAACATTAATAGTATGGTTAAGGAATTAAATAAATAAATTGGAGATAACATTAAATTTACTATAAATATAAAAAAAAACTATATGAAGGATGCTTATTAAAGATAACATTAAGTCTATCTTTCCATATACAAAAAAATATCACCATGAAGAATAAGCCAAAATTTATTGCATTTTCCAGGGAAAAGGGTCGAGTTCCTTAGGAGAGCAATTTTACACGTCAAAGTCTCAAGAATAAAGTGTTGGAATAATGAATTAATCCATATCCAAGTAGATTGTACATATGGACAAAACTAGAACACACATTTAACTGACTTTGGTTGCCTACAGGCTAGGCATAGGGGATTGGTAACCCCAAGATGCTTGAGCCATTCTCCCAATGGGAACCCATGGTACAACAAACACCAAAAAAATGCGATTATTTTGGTTCAATGGGCATAACCCATAGTTTGGCAAATATTCTAGCCCACATAGAGTGGTGAGACTTGATATTCCAGACTTTATTCAATTTTTTTCAAGGAAAAACCCGTAGGATATAGAATTTGATCCCTAAGAGAGGGATGTAGTTTCTTAAATGGGTAACCATAGGCCAATTCCAATCCCTCCACCATGGAGCTCTAGTGAAAATTCTAATTCTATGAAGAAAGGAATTTGAAATGGATTCTTGAATTTCCTGGATGGACTCAACATCACTATTGAGTATCTTGAATTTGTTGTAAGAAGAATGGTTTGGAACCTTATCCCTTTCTAGGCTTGCTTCCTAAATGGGACCCCATGAGTAATACAGTGTATGACAAAGATTTTCCAAACATCATTTCCCTCTAGATAATGAATAACCCACTTGGTAGTGAGAACAAACCCTTGAAGCCTTACAACAATGAGACCAAGCCCCCAAGCTTCTTGAGATATATAACATATATCCTAGGCCAATTAATGAAATTCATTATTTCAATCAACATTGGCCCATAAGAATTATAAAATAAGCTTCTTATGTCTACCATAAGCTGATTTAGATGGAGCCCACCATGTAGAATAGTAAACATGGGTGGACATTAGGGCCATAGAATAAATCTGATACTTCCTTGTTATGGATAATGCCTTAGTAACCCAATAGGCAATCTTATTTTCCACCCTTTGAATGACATAAGTCCAAATCTTAGTTGGGGAGGACAAAAAGGCAAAGGGAATTCCTAAAAACTTGAATTATTTACCATGGGAAATCCAACTCCAGTGGTAATCCACAATCCAACTTGATCTATGAGATATCAATTATCTATAGCACCTAGTTTTCCTCCACTGAATGGAAGAACCTGAAGCTAGACAAAAGGTGTCTAGGTAAAGTAAAGCATTCTACACTAAGGATTATTCCTCAAGAAACATAAAAAATAATCATCCATGAAATGTCCATTGACCTATTACTATAGGGTATTAGGCAAGTTCATCCCTTTGATTAAATGCTTAGAGGCAAAGTTTACTAAAGATAGTTAAATCCTTCTACCATAATAACGTAAATATCTAGAGCAAGCAAACAACCCTATCTAATGGAAAATTGAAGCACAAACCATTGATAGTGAGTCCCATTAATGGTGAGGCAAGCTCTGACATCTTTGAATAGCTTTGAAACAGACAAAATAAAGTAGGGACAAAATCCAATAGCCTAGAGCATATTAAGAATAAAAGGCAATTCAATTTCATCAAAGGCTTTCCCAAAATCAATCTTGATGAATAAAGCTTTCTAGTTGGAGGCCTTAACCCACTCCATGCCTTCCCAAACTACAATAATATTATCTATGAGGAAGTGGTTCTTGATGAACCCTATCTGCTCACTTCTAATGTTCAAGGGTAGAAGATGTCTCAACTTGAAATAAAACACCTTAGCAATGATCTTGTAGGAAACATTCAACAAAGTTATCAGCCTCCATATGGCGATAAGCTCAGGATCTCCTTATTTGGGGATAAATTTAATATTTTCTTTATTGATAGAGAGTATAAGTGATCACCTTTTCATGGATTCAATATAAAATTTATCTAGATATAAACCAACAATATCCCAAAAGGTCTATTAGAATTTACATGGGAAACCATTTAATCTTGGTGATTTATAAGAAGACATGGAAAATGTAGCTTCCCTTAAAAAATTTATGTTAAGAAGGTGGTTGCAAGCCACTCGCTAAGCCTTAGAGAGTTTTAATGGCATGACAAATAGACATTTAATCAAGGATTCTTCCCTTGTAGGAGAATTGGGTTGCACTATAAATAAATTTTTATAATGTTCAACAAAAGTTGTAAGGGCAATCGGTAGCCTAATAAGAGTCTATGACCCTATAGTTTTATATAAACACGTCACTAACACATTTTGCCTTGTGTATAAAATATATCCTTTTCAAAATTTAATCCATTGATATCTCATTAAATTAGAGTAATGTGATGTTATTATGAGAAACCATACTTATATAATCTTTCAGTTTATGAAAAAAATATTGAAATGATTGTTATAGATGTTGCTAATATGAGATACTACATCCCATAAGTAGTTCTTAAATTGTTACCCATTACCATTAAATAATATATGAAGAAAGTCACATTTACTAAGATGGCTATGATTTTAAGGTGATACTTAAATATAAAAACATCTTTATGAAAAAAAATCATATCACATATCCTCTTATAGAATAGAGACAAAATAATCAAACCCCAAGTTAGAATAACCAAGAATATCTTTCAATCACCTAAGGAAGTGCTTATACACTATATGACTAAACAAACTATTGATTTAATTTTTGGACTACCTACACATATTTCCATTTTTTATAATAAATAATTTATAAACAATGAATATATTAAGTATTATATCCATGTACTTATAGATTAATGATTATTTACACCTAGCTTAGCCCCTTGTGGCAACCCATTTATATTTGCACCAAGGAAAAAGGGCACATGAAGGTTGTGTATCAATTTCAAATATATAAAAACTATCAAATTGAAGAATTTATACCTTATTATATGGATTTAATATATACTATACCATTTCTTTCATGTGAAATTTCTCACAAAAATTTATCTTAAGACTAGGTATCATCAATTTCTCGTTGAACATTTAACCATCTAGAAAACAATGTTTAATGAAAAGGAGGTTTTTTTTGACGTGGTTATTTATTTTCTTTGGTATAACTAAGTTCCCTAATAAATTCATGACGATGATGAATGACATTAATAGGCCCTTCACTATTTCATTTTTGTAATCTACCTTAATGAAATTCTAATTTGTAGTGAAACATGGGATTCGCATCTATAGCATATTAAACAAGTTTTTCATACTTATAGAAATAAAATTTGTATGATAATGATATACACTTTATAAATGTGATAATATGGGAAAATTATAATAAAATTTATAAATCTATTTTTGACATGGTCGACTGATTTTAGATGCGTTGAAACAAGGTACATTTATAAACGTAAGAACCATATTGTGACCCATGTCCTTGGTTGTATAAAATTCAAGTTTTAAATATAATAAAATTTCTAATTATGTCTATGGATAATTTACATACTATATAATAAATAAATAAAATGATCATGAGAAACATGTTTTTAAGAAATCACTGTTTTCTAAAGTGATTTTATTATAAAGTCAAAATATATGTAACGTCTATTCAAATTACTTAATGCAAATTCATTCTAACATAAATCTAGATGCAAAGTGTAAATTTTTAAATACTTTCATTTTCCATGCATTTATTCCTCCAAAAATTCAGAATTTTTTATTTAGGATTAGGAAAAGTCAATGGAATTAATCTGACACAATTTATGTGACCTCCACTTTAGCTAATTTTTCCACTAAATAGTAGACATAAATTGAGATACTAAAAATGACATTTTCCAAATTATGGATGACAGATTTGGCACCAAGAAAATTTATGCATCAAGTGGGAAAAAAATAAGGGGAAAAAATCACAATTTCGACTCAATTATATATAGTAAAGCTCAAAATATAATAATATAATTTAGGAGAACTGCCACCAAATTATGCCAAAATCTAGTCAAATACATAATATACATAATTCAAAGAGAAAGAGTAAAATATTTAATGTGTCTCATTACTTGTATTACTTGAAATTTAGTAACCATTTGAAATAGATAATGGATCATCTAACTATGAACTTGGACTAGTCATTAGTCAACATGGTCACCTAGTTAGTTACCAAATTAAAACATTCACTACACTAATAAAGAAGTATTGAACATACGGTTGTGAGCCTTATTTATTATTTTGGCATGTAATAACTCTAAGTATTATATATTTAGAAATTATATTATGATCCTTACAAATATAAATGTACTTCAATTATTATAGGTTCAAAACAAGTAAGAGAAAGAGTGGCATTAAAAATGGTATATTTATATTTAATAGAACATTCATTTGATCATCAAGAATAATAAAGTAAGTGATAATCTAGTAGTAGAATATTTTATTAGATCTTTCAAACAAGTTATTATTAATGATATTTATGAATGTGGACTTGAGTTAAAAACTTGGTTTAAATTGTATCATTATGACTAACACTTCATAACAATCTATGACAAATTCGTTTACAAAAAAATAGCTCTAAATTTCCAATTGGATGATGGAATTATATATCATTTGAGAAATGTTTTTTTACCTCATAAAGTATAGACACAAATAAAAAGGATAGTAATCTCATTTTAGTAACATTACATGCAACTTTTACATTCAAAAGACACTTAAGATGTTATACAGGTACTTATTTTGGCCACACATCAAGCGCGATGTTGTCAAATATATAGGTCATGTACCAAATGTGTGATTACAAAACCAGTTAAAAAGAAACAAGGTATGTAAACATTTTTAATGTTCAAAAAATACCTTTGGAATATATTTCCATTGACTTCATCTCGTGATACCCTACAAGATCATGGTAATGCATATATTTATTTAAAATTTGATAGATTATTAAGCATATAAATTCTTATACCTAGTAATAAATTCAATTAATATATACTTGTAACATGTCTATATCTGATTTTAAATCCCATTACTATAATATAAAATAGTGATATAAGGTTATTGAATTTTTTTAAAAGGTTTTTGATATATGCTAGACATAGAGTTAGACACTTCTATTATGTTCCATCTGCTGACTAATAGAAATACTAAATTGGTAAATATGATGATATCAAATATTATGTGAGTGTAAAATTCAAATAATCAACATATTTGGAGTGAAGGAATTTCTCTCATTGAGAAAAACTATAATAGAGATTTGTATAACTATAGCACACAATCCTTTTTAGGTCTATTTTGTTTTTTAAAAATAAGTACCCATTGATGTAAATTACTCTATACTTTCATCTTCAATGAGAAATCCTTCATCTTAAAACAAATTTTAAAAAAATGTTCAATTTATTGATCATAGACAACAACAAGAACCAAACATTTTACATCATGCAAATGTTAATTAAAAGCAGCATCTTGATAAACACCAACTATCAAGAAACTTTCAAGTTGGTGATTGATTATGGCTTCACTTTTATAATTATAAGCTCTGAATACCTTGTCATTTTATTTTTCCAATTTAGAATCAGCCCTAAAACATAGCTAAAAAAATAGGAGATAACAATTTCAAGTTGAATCTCGCTTTTTTTTTTTTGAAATTGCACTTTTATTAATATAGCAAGATATAATACATCTCTAATCATACAAAAAATATGTGTATAAAATCCACACCCTAAAGAAATCATACCGAGCTAAATAAGCCTTGGTAAGAGTAAAGTCCAAACCGGGCCACCAATGGGAAAAATAACCTTGGTTACATTAACTCAAGTGCACATCAATCAAAAAAAGAGAAAGATAAGAGCACAAATAATAAGTTAATTATTAAGTAGTAATAATGATCATGAAAATAGGTAGAGGTAGAGGAAGTATAATATCTTTGGGAATCCTGATACAGGGACATCTCAAAACATCTCCATGATGACTTGGTCAAAGATGGAAACCATCAAGCATGTAAAGTTAAAGTCATATATTAGTATGGGTTTGAATTCAAACTATTGTATTTTGAATCCAAATTTTGTCTTTTGAGGAGTAAATGTAAATGTAAAAAATAAAGTGAAAGAGTGAAAAAGGGTAAAAATTTGTTAAGAGGAATCCCCACGTTGGAGGCTTGCTGAGCAAATAAGGGGGAGATGGTTAAAATATTTCAACCATAGAATTTTTTTTTGAATATCTTCTCAACTTATCATATTATTTTTATAAAATATATACTTTTTTATTTAGCCCAAGTTGAGCATAGGGAGAGAAAAGAAGACTCTTCATTAAGAGTAGTATATGTATTTTGTAAAAATCATTCAAGAGGGAGGAGCTCATTCAGTGAAAGAATGTAAAAAAAGAGATAGATAATTTGAGATGAATGTAAGTAGAAGAGATGGAGGATATATCGTTAAATGAGAGATAATCTAAGGGGAAGGAGATGATAAATAGTGAGGGAGGACATCACTCAAGAATGTAAGATTGAAGAGGAAGGAGGAGATTGCATATAAAGACAAGAAGGTGTGAAGTCCAAATAAGGATTGAAAGCCATGAATCATAGAATAACTAAAGTTTAAGTATGTTTATGTATCTAAGAAAGAATGAATATTTATATTCACATTTTTATGTTATGAAAAGAGTGATGTCATTGTTGGAACTCTAGCCTAGATAGTAAATAGGCCTATGTAAGTTTCTTTGTAAGAGTTCAGGATAGTAGAAAACATATATTGTCATAAAATCTATATAAGAATTATATAAGAATTGAATGGGAAACAATTTAATATTTGTATCCTATTTCATATAATATTAAGGTGGTTGGAATGTGAAAAGAGTTGTGAATGGAGTTTGACAGGGTTTCTAAATATATAAACATAGTCCTTTGTCAAGAATAGATTCCCATGGAATTAGTTGCATGAGGTACATCTATGAATGGTAACATGTATTAGGTGTGAATGATAATATAATTAAGAATAAATCAAACCTTAGAAACTCTCAATGCTTGAATATTCAATAATTTAACCCTCAACCTATAGGAAAATAGGGTGCATGCAAGGAACAAAGAGTTTGTATGGTTCAAGGAACAAGTGATTTGATTGAGTCCTTTTAGTATGGGAACATGAATATAGAGAA
>JARHVA010002620.1:450000-487500 GCA_037957365.1 Torreya grandis | reverse complement strand
TATTTGTTTTGTATTTATCCCAAGTTAGGCATAGGGAGAGAGAAGGAGACTCTTCACTAAGAGTAGTATATGTATTTTATAGAAATCATTCAAGAGGGAGGAGCTCATTCAGTGAAAGAATGTTAAAAAAAGAAAGATCTTTAAAGAGGAATGTATGTAGAAGAGAGGGAGGACCTCTCATTTAAGGAGAGATAATGTAAGGGGAAGGAGAGGATAAACAGTCAGGGAGGACCTCATTCAAGAATGTAAGAGTAAAGAGGAAGGAGGAAATTGCATATTAAGGCAAGAATTTGTGAAGGACAAATAAGGATTGGAAGCCATGAATCATAGAATAACTAAATTTTAAGTCTCTTTATTTATATAATAAATAATGAATATTTTTATTCACATGTTTATGTTATGCAAATAATGAGTTCATTAGTCAAATTTTAGCCTTGATAGTAAACAGGCTTGTATGAGTGTCTTTTTAAGAGTTCAAAATAGTAAAAAATATCTCTTTTCATAAAACATATATAAGAATTATATACGCATTGCATTGGAAAAAATTTAAGACTTGTATCCTATTGAAAACAAGATTAAGGTGGTTGGAATGTGAAAAGAGTCATGAATGGAGTTTGCTAGGGTTTCCAAATACATAAAAATAGTCCTTTGTCAAGATTAGATTCACGTGGAAGTAGTTGTATGAAGTATATATATGAATGGTAATAGGTATTAGGTCTGAATGATAGTATAATTAATAATAAATCAAACATTATAAACTCTCAATGCTTTAATATTCATGAATTTAACCCTCAACCTATAGGAAAAGATGGTGCAGGCAAGGAACAAGGAGTTTATATGGTTTAAGGAGCAAATGATTTGATTGATTCATTTTAGTATGGGAACATGAGGATAGAGAATATATTAGGTTTTTTTTGGTATGATTATTATTGAGGATTATTTTTAATATCCATTCATTAATAAATTGGAAAGAAACCCCTGCTCATAGTCATTACACATAGTCCATTTCAGGTGAGATCTTCTTGTTTAGAATGTAAAGGAGGTTAATATGGATTATTATTTGAATGGAAAATGTTAATTGAACTTAGGAAGACCATAATAAATAAATTTTAACCCTTTAAAAAGGATAAAACACTCACAGTTGTAATTAGTATACTCTCATCCTATGTAGATTCTTAAAAATCCTATATCTAGGGTTTGGCCTCTAAAAAGAGTTTAAACCATCCAAGGTGCATGAAAACTCTAAATATTTGCCTTATAAATTTTAATAAACTATTTAGTTTGGTTTCATACTTGTGGAGTATGGATAATTATATAAAAAGACAATTGAAGACAAAATCTAGGTGTTTGCAAGCAAAGAGAATAGGTCTAACTAAGAAAAGTGGTATTTTGTCCAAAGGAGGGGCATAATAAATGATTGATTCACATATAAGGAGGTAATGGGTATATGTAAATGGAATTTTTTTGGTTATAAAGTCCATGAAGTGATTAGGACAAGGATCTTTACACGAAAGGAGGGTTAATTAGAGCAAGGCTGAAAGAAGGAAGTACATTTACATACAAAGGAATCACATTTAATTTTTAGGTATGTTATAGAGAGGCGTAATGGGTATCCTAAAATGTTTTTAAATTAATTTTTTAGCTAACACATGATAATTTATGGCCTAAATATAGTGAAAAAGGGCTATAAGGAGGCTACTTCAGCTAATAGGTAAACCAAAGAGTTATGAAATTCCTACCTAAGATTGAATGATTTTAGTGGGTCTATATAAGTATGTTAAGATGTATGAAGTGTCTCCAAGAGTTTATATTATGCTAATAGGACCTTTTATTAAATTTAGGTTTTGTAGTCAATGTAAGTATTCCTAGATACAGAGGATAAACTCCTGCCTAAGATTGAATGATTTTAATGGGTCTATATAAGTATGTTAAGATGTACGAAGTGTATCCAAGAGTTTAGATTATGCTAACATGACTTTTTATTAAATTTAGGTTTTGTAGTCAATTTAAGTATTCCTAGATACAGAGGATTGTCACCAATAAGAACATTGGTGACTTTGTGTGTGTGTGTGTGTGTGTGTGAGTGTGTGTGTGTGTGTGTGTGTGTGTGTGTGTGTGTGTGTGTGTGTGTGTGTGTGTGTGTGTGTGTGTGTGTGTGTGTGTGTGTGTGTGTGTGTGTGTGTGTGTGTGTGTGTGTGTGTGTGTGTGTGTGTGTGTGCGTGCGTGTGTGTGTGTGTGTGTGTATAATGGTATGGGTGACACCAATTCTCCCTCCTCCTTATATGAGGGTATCTTGGTAAACTAGGACAAGGTCCCATCCATCAATCTACTAGTTAATTTTATTGTCATCTTATTACTTGGAATCCTATATAGAAGGAGAAATGGCCAATGCAAACTAATGAAACTTATCTTATGCAATGGGCCTCCAATCTCCCCCCATCACCACTATCTCTATTACCAATATTAGATTCCTAAGAAGGAGATATAAAGTGAGAACAAGGAGAGGCACTCCTCCATATTTGGGACCATCAGCTATGAGATCGATGAATCCACCCTACACACCCACATCCTTAGGGGGAATGGTGGGGAGTTCGATCAACGGGATCATAACTGATGTCAGAAGGGGCATTGCCTAATCGATTATAGGAGGAGCTATATATGGTGGAGCTCAAGAAAAACCTTATCTAACTCTAAATCATAGGGTGGTATTAATTATAACAAAAAAGATTTATCTACAAGAAAACATGCTTTATGTTGCATTTTTCTATTGTAAAAACAACATCAGTGCTGAATTCTAGCCTAATGAGATAGCATATTGGCCTTTTCATCTAAGACTGAGGTCTTGTGTGCTCAACCAAAACATGTAACTTTAGACTGATTCCCATAGGTTTTTGTTGCACAATAATACTTAGCTATATTTTATATGTCAAACATGTATTCAATTAGATATTAAATATATGCAAAGATAGAATATTATGATCCTTGGAGTTCTAAGTTCTACTACCATAATGATCTGTAAACTCTACACTTAAATTGAAGCGCAAATAGTTTATCTAGATATTTTAATAACTCCTTTTACTAATCATTCAAATTCTTGAAAATTTCAACTGAACTTGTAAAAATCATAGGAGTTAGCCGAAAACATGGTTTTTCAAAAATGGATTGAAATTATCTAACTTGTACTTTCATTCACCATTTAACCATTTTTAATAACGTTGTGTTATAATTTTTAAAAATTTGAACTACTTGCATGAGTTCATTTACTAATTAAAATCAAATCAGCAAACTGAAACAAAAACATGCATCAAATGACAATTACCAAAGCATAAAATGTGATAATAGAGTTCGGCTTAGCAATTGATGCCTACATCTCTAGGTTCACCAAAGGAGTGGACCGTTTTCATTAAGGGAACTTCAAACACCTAAAAACAATAAACAACTCTCCTATAAACTGATAACTCAATGCAAAAATTTACCTTCACCATGATTGGTTCAAGCCCGACACCTTCAAATTCTATGAGTCTTCATAAACACCTGCAAAGTCACTCCAAAAGCCCCAAAAATCTCCTCTAAGGTTTGAAAAATGCTCCTCCAATATGTAAATTGGATAAAAATAGCATTAAGACTATGCATTATGGCTGGAGGATGGATAAAAATCCATTAACATAAGCTTACCACAGCTTTTAGAAAGTCTCAGCTTATTAAAAATAAAAACACAGTAAAAAATTGACTACCTTTCAAATAAAAATTGGTGACTTTATAGTCAATTCAAAACCCATGGATTACTAGCTAAGCCTCTAATCTTTTTGCCACAAGGTGAGGGTTCAATTCCATGGGTTTAGGCATCTCCACGGAATATCTTATATTATCCCATATGTGTGGGTTGAAAGGATTTATACAAGGCTTTAAAAATCCTTCGAGCGCCATTTACACCATGGGTTTATCCCACATGCATCGATTTAGGAATAGAACAAGGATTTAAAAATCCTTTGACCTCCCACTTTTCACATGGCTTCGGCCACCTAAGAGGCCTTTTGCTTGAGCTCGGGCTTGGTATTTCCTTTGAGGACTTGCCATAAGACCCACCATAAGACCCCGTGACTCGGCAAAGAGCTCTATCTAGCTCCCTCAAACTAATCTCCCTCGGGCTTGCCACCTTGCTCAGGATTCGTAACTTGAACTATCCTTCAAACTCACCATATCACTTGATCAATGAGCTTAGTCACTTAACTCCACTTGGAATAAAACTGTGACATGGCAAGATGAGTCACTATAGTGATGTGGCATGTTGATGATGTGGCATAATCATTGAACCAATTTTTTTTGAAAACCTTTCAATCTACCAAGTGTCGACCTTTGATAGGTCATCATGAATTTTTTTGAGATAACATTGAAATGCATGCCACATGTCACATTACTTCAAGCAATCTCATGACATTTTTTGACCATCTTCAAATGGATATAACAAGAGCTCTTGAACTCAGAATTACATTCCAAAAAATGTAAAAAAAGCTCTCAAAGAGATCTACAGTGTGCCTCTACTAAAAATATAAATTGGAACCATTATCAGAACCCAATTTTTGATAACTCCTCCCTAATGGAGGGCTTTTGGTCTCTAAAAGTCCAATATCCCCTGAAACTGAATAACAGTATACTGCATGCATGAAAATAGAACCCAATCATAGCATGAGATATAAATAATTGAATTAAAATGATTCATAATCAAATTTTAAAAATGCCTAATCTAAAGGCATGAGTAAGTGAATATGCAACTGCCAAAGTGATTACAACAAATCAAACTGCTTGCCCAATTGTCACATCCTGTAAAGTGGTGAATTGCCAAAAATTGATAAAACTCCCAATGTAATTGTAGGACAAGTTTATAATCCTGACAACATATAATAAATGTTTTGGACATGTTACAATACAATGCCCTAGTATGGGACTTATATGCTTAGAAAATGCAAACAACCAAAAGTGTATGCTGCCTAACATCTAAACATGCCCAAAGGGTCTTAAAAAATGCATCTAAACATCTATGTGCAAAAATAGATACAATAAAAATACCAATCTAACTTTCAAATGTTGTAAGGAAACAACTCACAACATCACTCTACTATATCCCCAACTGTTTCAAATGAGATAATGTCTTATCCATTATTAGACAACCTATACAATATATTTTGGAGATCAAAAACTTATAGTTATCAAAAAGTGAGATTGAAAAACTTCATATGGTAAACCTATCTTGAAGTTTTCCCACCAAAGCTAATCTAAATCTATCAAATCTTGTTCATTTACTTAGGTGCATTCTTACCATTATTTTGAAAAAGAATGTAGTGATAATCCACTTAACCAATTCTTTCTTCCTAGTGAAATTGATTGTCTCTGTGGATTCATTTTCAATTGCATAATTTATCAATTTGGACTTTGTTGTATGTAATTGAAATCATTGCTGACTTAATCTCTTAAATGGATTTTTAGTTGTAGGTTTTACCTTATCCTAGGTTGTATTGTCAACTACATTATGGATTGAATTATCTTCATTAACCTTAGTGAGAGGTTTGTAAATCATCTTAGTTTTAACATTACTTGAATGTGAAGATGATTGAAGCTTAAAACATCTATCAATCTTATGTCCACTCACTTTACAATGAGTAAAAACATCCTTCTTAGGTGAGGGTCCCCTTTTTCCAATTCCCAAATTAACATGAGAATGGTCTTTCAAACATGCAATCAGCGTAAACAAAGCTTTTCATTTCCGACAAGTCTTAGGACTATGGTTATTCATCCCACAAAAAATGCATGGAAATGATTGCATTATCTTTTGTACGTTATATCCAAACTTCTTAAAAGTTTCAATTGGATCATAAGATTTAGTGTAAGACTCAGGAGGTGGAATCTTAATACCTCTTTTACCTTTACACCATTTAACTAGTGGCCTAGAACCTTCTCTATTGGAAATTCATCTTCTTTTAGCCATCGAAGAAACTTCTCCATCATCAACCTGCACACTAGTATAACCTAAACCTGCATGAAGAGGTCTATGCTCAACCTAAATTGTGTTAGATATACCTTGGCTATCTCTACCAAGTCCTCCTCCATTATAACCCATTTGAAACAACAATTTAGATCATATGCCCTTAGTGTATCTTTCAAAATCACCAAAAAATATTACTAGAATCTGAATCTGAAATGGTAGAAGAAGATGAAGATTCCTGTGGTGAAAAACTTATAGTACACTTAGTCATAGTTTCTGCATCTGAAGTAGAAGGCTTTAAATTTTCACACTAGCCACATTGCAATCTAATCAATAGCTCATCCTTGGATTTGAGCTCTGATTTTAACTTTGCCACTTGAAATTTAATTGCAAATTTTTGGCATCTCAAGATTGCGTTTTCATCTTTGATGGCTTCAATATATGACAACTTGCCCATGGTTTCCTACAAACGCTTGATTTCACACTGCACACTACAATAATAATCAATATGCAAACCAATAATCCAAATATTCTGGAAGAAACTGTCAACACACAACTAGAAGCAAACCCTACATTCTAATTACTCTGATACCAAATTGATCCATAAACTCTACACTTAAATTGTAGTGAAAATAGTTTATCTAGATATTTTTATAACTCCTTTTACGAATTATTCAAATTCTTTAAAATTTCAACTGAACTTGTAAAAATGATAGGGGTTAGCAGAAAAAATGGTTTTTTGAAAATGGATTGAAATTATCTGTGACTTATACTTTCATTCAACATTTAACCATTTTTAATAACATTACCTGATTTCACACTGCACACTACAATAATAATCAATATGCAAACCAATAATCCAAATATTTTGGAAGAAACTGTCAACACACAACTAGAAGCAAACCCTACGTTCTAATTACTCTGATACCAAATTGATCCATAAACTCTACACTTAAATTGTAGTGAAAATAGTTTATCTGGATATTTTTATAACTCCTTTTACGAATTATTCAAATTCTTTAAAATTTCAACTGAACTTTTAAAAATGATAGGGGTTAGCAGAAAAAATGGTTTTTTGAAAATGGATTGAAATTATCTGTGACTTATACTTTCATTCAACATTTAACTATTTTTAATAACATTGTGTTATAATTTTCAAAATTTGAATTACTTGCATGAGTTCATTTACTAATTAAAATCAAATCAGCAAACTGAAACAAAAACATGCATCAAATGACAATTACCAAAACATGAAACGTGATAATGGAGTTCAGCTCAACAATTGATGCCTACATCTCCATGTTCACCATAGGAGTGGACCATTTCCATTTAGGGCACTTCAAACACCTATAAACAATAAAAAACTTTCCTGTAAGCTAATAAATCAATGTAAAAATTCACTTTCACCATAACTGATTCAAGCCTGACAACTTTGAATTTTGTGAGTCTTCATAAACACCTACAAAGTCACTCCAAAAGTCCTAAAAATATCCTCTAATGTTTGAAAAATACTCCTCCAATATGTAAATTGGCTAAACAGATTATTAAGACTATGTATTATGGCCGGAGGATGGATAAAAATCAATTAACATAAGCTTACCATAGCTTTTACAAAGTCTCAGCCTACTAAAAATAAAAACATAGTAAAAAAATAATTGCATTTCAGATAGAAATTCATGAGTTTATAGTCAATTCGAAACACATGGCTTACTAGCTAAGCCTCTTATCTTTTTGTCATAAGGTGAGGGGTTCAATTCCATGGGCTTAGGCATCTCCATGGAATATCTTGCATTATCCCACATGTTTGGGTTGAAAGGATTTAAATAAGGCTTTAAAAAGCCTTCGAGTGCTATTTACGCTATGGGTTTATCCCACATGCATCGATTTAGGAATAAAACAAGGCTTTAAAAATCCTTTGACCACCCACTTACCATGTGGCTTCGGCCACCTAAGAGGCCTTTTTCTCGAGCTCGGACTTGGTCTTTCCTTTGAGGGCTCACAACAAGACCCACCATAAGACCCCGTGACTTGGCAAAGAGCTCTATCCAGCTCCCTCAAACTGATCTCCCTCAACCTTGCCACCTTGCTCAGGCTTTTTAGCTTGAACTATCCTTTGATCCCACCATATGTCTAGATCAATGAGCTTATCTCACGAGCTTAGTCAGTTAACTCCACTTAGCATAAAAATGTGACATGGCAAGATGAGTTATTATAGTGACGTGGCATGTTGATGACATGGCATAATCATTAAACCATTTTTATCACAAACCTTTCACTCTACCAAGTGTTGACCTTTGATAGATCCTCGTGCCAAATATCGAAACAACATCAAAACACATGCCACATGTCACATTGCTTCAAGCAATCTCGTGACATTTTTTGACCATCTTTAAATGGCCATAAAAGGAGCTCCCGTACTTGGATTTACATTCCAAAAAATGCACTAGAAAGATCTCAAATATGTCTATAGTGTGCCTCTACTGAAACTCTAAATTGGAACCATTATCAAAACCCAATTTCTGATCATATAATTACATAGATTAGTAATGTTCTAGTTTTATAGTGACTTCTTATAAAAGAAAAGATGTACCAGAATTCATGCTAACTCAATCATATGACACCATTCATCATGAACACAAAAAGTTTGTTAAAAGCTAAAACTTCATATACTAAGCTTAAGCATTAAAAATAATGATACATTTACCCATCATCATCCTCATAGTCCTTTATAGTAGGGGTATTTATACTTGTTTATCCTTGAGTAAGTGTTTACAAGCATTAATGAACTAAGTAATTATCTAACAAAATCCCAATAGACTATGACTTGTGAAATTCAACAAACTTTCCTCTTTAAGTATCCAAGCCTTTGTGCATCTTTTATCCATCCTCTATGTTAGATCCTTACTACCATGTGTTCCTCTCCTTATGGAATGATGCAAAACATCCTTTGAATAAGGTCTGGGTATCCTATAAAAATTATTAATTCAATTGTTCTCACTTCTCATGTACTACCCTAGTATTCCACTTCAGTTCTAGTCCTAAGTCCTTGGGTTCCTCGTGAATAATTATTCTTTGAATAGGTTCTCTTTCACTAGTCCTTCCATGTCATTATCATCTTTTTCCCTCTTGGTTCTAAGCCAAGATGCTTCTATTCCAATAAAGTTCCACACCGTGGTCTTTCTACACCATGGTTCTTCTACACCATGGGACTTTTACATTATGTTTGTTATGTGCCAAAATGGATAATACTTAGCCAAAATTTGAGGCCAACATCACCCCACACTATGCTCTTAGTATGTCCTAAACTAAGTCACACTAGTGGTTTCTATCAAAAACATGGGTCCTATCTAGTTGATATCATTATTTACATTTTCGTAATACAATGATACCTCAAGTACCTTGGCAGTTATTAATTCTATGGACCCTTTTAATTCCTTCATCTCCTTGGGTTAGCTAGAGATATCATTGGCCTTCTTAACCAGTTCATCTAGGGTTGTGGTAGCATCCTTCTATATGTCTTCATGTGTTGTTACTTCCTTAATAACCTATCCTTAGAGGGAATTAAAACTCACATTTAATTATTGATGATGAGTATTGATGTCTTCTTCCATCGTCTCCACATCTTTGAATGCATTAGTGTGCTCAACACGATCCCTTATTAAGAGAGCAACATCAACTAGTTGCTACCTCAAGGCTTATTTAGATTTGAACTAAGCCTCTAATACTTTATTTAGGATCATTAGCCTCTCAAAAATTCCATCCAAAATAGGGACGACTTCCCCAACCCTTTCTACGGCATGCCTATAGACTTCTATTATCATGGTGAATTATTCAGTTATCTCTAGTCCCTCATATTTTGGTATAGGTTTCTCCTTGCATTGCTTCAGTAAAAGGTTCAACAAGGTCTCTATCTTGCTTATGGAATCCACATAAATAGATATACCATCTTATAATTCTAATTCCTATTACCAAATTCTTTTACATAGGTTCAAATATTTCACTTTTACCTCTTTGGCCTCTTGGATTTGTTCCTTCAAAGTGGCCACATCCTTGGTGAGTACTTGTTAATCTGCAACCTCTTTATTAGATATATCCATAATCTAGGTATGTTTTTTCTTTATCATGCATACATCAATGTCATGCAAAATGTTCTAGAACGTGACCTCCATGGCAATCTTAAAAAATGCCATGCTCATTTGAAGGGGGGATATTTTGAGGATCCAACCATAGTGGTGTAGGTAGCACATGAGCATTTGGTCCAAATGAGAAGCTATCCCAAGGGAGCTTAAATTCTTTATCCTCATTATACATGTACAAGAAGAATCACACTAATTTCCTTATTTCCAAAGTTATATCTCTTATAATGACATGTGGATATAGATAGAGAATCTTGTTAAGGATGCCAAAATGATAACGCTCTTGCAAATTGGTAGTTGCATCAACATCAGGCTCTCTTATGGATATGATTAGTTCCTTCCCCTTACTAGGGTCACCCTCTAAGGCAGCATCTTCATCGATATCCATTGAAGTGTTACCAACATCCCTTTCTCTCTTTTCTTCCTCACCATCCTCTTCGCCATAGAGTGGTTCAACATCAAACAAAAAGTCATGGGATGTGTTTTTATGTTCTTACACTATTGGAGGTGTCTTCTCATAGTCAAAATCTAACCTATGAACCTAAACTTTAGGAATGTCCTATTGGGGTGCTTGCTTGGTGGTCTACTATTAGGAATCTCATGAAGTAGATTATTTTAGAGGAGATGTTTGTGGAGTAACCTTAGGGGGAGAATGTGGAGGTGGAAGAGAAGGTGGAGGTGGAGGGGATATTAGTGGTGTAGATTTAGGTGGAGAAGGATGGGGTAAAGAATGGTATGATGAAAAAGGGTGCATTGGAGAAGGGCAAAATGGATATGGATAAAGGTGACATAGAAATGGAGAAGAGTGCTTTATAAATGGATATCTATGAGGTAGATATGGGTGCAAAGATGCAAGGCCTAGTTGAGGGGTTTGGGTAGTATTCTACTACGTATGTGTAGTCTGTTGTCCACTTGTGTTGGCACCGAGGTCTGCCTGATTCTTGTTAATGGTGTTTCTTTTGTGAGATTTTCTTAGGGTCTATAACCTAGGGACAGTTTTGGGGACATAACATATAGAACAACTGGTGCACTTATTCACCCAAAACTATATGCTTTACCTTTATATCCATCAAGTCTATCTCCCTCTTCTCCTGGTAGACATTCTTGCCTAGATAAATGAACATCATTTATAGAGTATGAGTCTCCATATCAATATTTTTAGCTTACATGATAATAGGTTATGTGTTGTATATCTAATTTATAGATTCTATGAAGTACCATAAAAATAATTCATATGGTAACTTCATCCATGCAAAGAGCTCTCCCAAAGGGTTCATTTTTATATCTGAAAGTGAGAAGTGTTGTTTCATGACAGATTTTGATTTCTCTGAATCCAAAGGGGGAAAGTACTTCAATATGTGCCATTCATTATTAAACACCAACTTCATCTCATCAAACCAATACTTTATCTTTATTTTGTATGAGAGGGTGATGTGTTGAGGGCATGTGAATGCCTTGTAGCATTCAACATGGGACTGGTGCTTGGGAAGGTATACCCATCTCAGCACTCCCAAGATATAATCCATCATGTGAATTTCATCCATAAATATTAAGAAAGATAATAACCTCCATAGGAACCTATACTTAGGCATATGGTGGGTCTTCTATGCATCCTCAATGATATTCTAGGTAAAATACATAGCCATATAATATTCTAATCCTTGAGTGACTTCATGGTTAATATGGAGGTGTGCCATGTCGACCTCTTTCCATCAATTTTTCCCACCAATCTTGATCATAATGATCTAAATTAAAACCTATAAGGTCATATATTGTAGGTTCTTAATGTGCATGGCATGGCCCTACTTGTAGTACATGAGCACCATTGTGGTCTTTTGGATCTCTTTGGTGTCTACCAAGTCATAAACCACACTCAGCCCCAAGTATTGAAATCATGTGACCTTTATTATTATCTTGGGCATGATCTTCATAATGTACTTGATAAAGTAAATGTAGTCCTAGATGCATGAGAGATGGAACTAAACTACCTTCATGATTTTTCTAAAGTATAGTAAATCTAAGAGCTAGGGTAACCCTACAACATCAAGCTAGTTGAATATCTTATAATTGAGTACCACCTGGTTCTTAGTGTTCTATTACTCGACCAAGTAGTAATTTTAGTGTTCAACCTTATTTCTAGCTTGCCAATGATTATATTCAAAGTTTTTACAAGTCAAAACCTTAGAGACCTAATTGTCTACAAGTAACACCAATTGCAGATACCATATTTCTTCGATTAATCAAGATGGGGGAGGGGATGATGGAGTCTTATTTATAGGGGATTATTTAGCCTTTTTTTAGTTTCATGTCATGTTTATTTCTTCTTCCTACATTCACTAAACTTTTTCTTCTAGATATTCATCCAAAATAGGAACCATGTCTACTTCATGCACCTCTTCTTCCTCAAGTATCATAGGTAGTGGTTAAATTATTTGGGCCTTTTTATTAGGCTACATCACCCTCTAAGGCACCTAAAGGTTGATGTACAACCATCCAATGTTCCTAAATGTAAATGTGGTTGCAGTTGATTGCTTCATGTTTTTGAGCTTGATTATCCTCTAATGGTAAACTTCTACATTATGTAACCTATAAATTTTGACACTACCCTTATGTTTCTTTCATTTAACCAAACTTGTATAAAAATTTGTAATACCTCTCTAGGTTATTATAGGAATGAATTCACTTTTCCCATCTTTTGATTTGATTTTATTTGCTTTGATATTCAATTTTTGTCAGCTTTATTAATCTCAGATGGTTTCAAAGTTAAAATGTAAAAAGAGTTTAATATGTATATTTATATTGTCAAAAGGGGGGTTCACCATCATTAATACCTTTCATTTGACCATCATTTCATATCATTAATGTATATCCATAATGGCTATCGTGATTTAATCCTTTTTAAAATTGATGAATTTAAAGGTATTGTCATGTCATGCCATTGTCACTTCTCTTACCATAACTATTATTTTTACATTAAAGACACATCCCATCTTGCACCTTAATAAAGTGGAGGATAGTTGTGTCTTGCATTTCTCATAGGGTGGAACACTGTTGTCCCTTTTTGTGTTCTCAAACTTAAGGTGGGAACACTCCACCCTTTTAATCCTTAAATAACTCTAAAAACATTACATACTTACATACCCTAAATTCCTTTCACATCAAGGTCCCTTGTGTACCTATGTAACAGACACAACTAGGTAATTAGTGTGTTTGTCTATCAAGACTTTAGACCTCTTACCCCAAACTAAAAAAATGAGTCATTGTCCTCTATGAAGTGAAAAATAAAACATTAACAAAATTACATTAATAAAAAATTTGTGCACAATAGCGGCAACATTTTTATTGAAAATAAACTAATAGCATAAGTATTATTGATTACAATACTTAAACTATTTAGAAGTGAAATACTATCAGATCCAACTTACATTATAATGCCCAAGAAGGAACTAGCCATCCAACCTTTATAATTAACATGCTTCGATAGGTTTAATGTTCTAAATGATAGAAAGACTATCCTAGTGAATCCAAAGTTTTCCAAGATGGCACATAAACTTTGAGTCATATAGTAGTAATTTCTTGCTCGAAGTAAACAATTTGGGATTTAAGTGTTGGTCATGTCATACCTTTTGTTTGCATTTGTCTACATATTGAATCCAATGAGTGAGGAAACATGATTCATCCAATTGTAAAAAAACATCCAAGTGTGATTGCAAAGAATATTCCTCATCCAATTGTACTACGCAAGCTATACCTAGAGATGGTACCAAAAATAAATCCAAGAGGACTTCCTCCTTACTAGACACCAAATTAAAGGGTGTGATTTTATTAAGGTGCTTATAGGTTATTTGGTAATCCAATAGTACCAAAAACACCATATCATCCTAATCAGTTTAGCTAATATCAAAAATCTTTGTCAAAGTGGTGCTTAGGATTTTATTGAATGCCTTGGTAGTTCTATTAGTTTGAGGATTGTATAACATCATTTTGTGGTTTGCAATCATGAACTTATTCAGTAAGATATGAATTTTTTCATTTAGTAACTATGTACCATGATCACTGGTGAAACTTAGTGGGCATCCAAACCTAATTATAATATTATCATAGATGAAGCATGCAATAGTGGTAGTAGTACAATATTTTATTGGCATAGTTTTATCCCAATGCGTAAGGTAGTCGGTTGCTGAAATGAAGTATTGAGATCCTATTATTTATCTAGCTAGAGTGATGGGGCCAACAAAATCAATGGCTCATTTCTCAAATTCTTCCTAATAAGGTATTTGGTATAAATGCATGGCATATTTATAGTTAGGTTTTCCCATATTCTAACATATATCACACTACCTAACATAAACATTATCATCTTTAAAGAGCGTAGGCCACCATAATCTGGTCAATAGAACCTTAAGCATATTAGCCTCTCCAGCATAGTGTCCTCTCAAAATTCCTTCATAAACTTTAAAAATTACCACAGGGTAGTCATGTTCCATAAAAAAACACTAAATAATCTTGTCATGACCAAGTTTGTAAAAATCTCCTCCTATGAGTTAAAATGGTGCAACACAGTCCGTGAGTTGCTTCTTTGCCTAGGGAGTGAGATAATCAAGCACTAAATTAGTAGTTAAATAAGAATAAATATGCTCAGTCTCCTTAATTATATGGGTCATACTTAATCTTTAAGGATCAGGTAACTCATTTTCGATAGTGTACAAGGGTTCTCTAGAGTCAATTTAAGATAAGTGGTCATGTCAACAATTGACTTTCATAGGTTTCACCATGATGGAAAATTAAAACTCTTAGAACAACACTATGTAATGAAAGATCCATCCATGTAGTATAAGTTTTATAACAAGGGAATATAAATCATCATTATCTATATATAAAATAAAAGGAGTGGCCAATAAGTATTTTCAAAAATTTTTCAAAGCATAGACCATTGACTGTGCTTTGTGCTCCATAGTGGTGTCGTTCTTTGTAGCTGAAGTGAGCTTTCTACTGGCTAAGTCGATTGGATGATCCAAGTGTCTTTCACTTGGTTGTGTAAGGATTGCACCGATGGCCATTATAGATGCATCAACATGGACATGGAATGGTTGTGTCCAATCAAGAAATTAGAGAATAGGAGTAGTGACCAGTTTGTAGTTTTGTGTTTCAAAATCTTCTTTCCAAGAAGTCATCCATATGGACTATTAATTATGCTTTAAAATTTCCTCCAGGGGAACAACAATATTTATATATCTATAGATGAACTTTATATAGTAATTTTTATGGCCCATATAGGTGCAAACCTCAAGCTGAGTATTAGATGATGGAGGTGAAGAATAACAAACACCTTTACCAAGTCTACCAGAAGTCCTTTACATATAATATTTCCTAATAGCACACCAAATGGTGTAGTAAATAGGCACTTCATCAAGCTCATATATATATATATATATATATATGAGCTTGAAGAAGTGTCTATATATGCAAAACATTATAATGCTCAATCATAAACCTCAAGTTAGAATAATGGTACTTGACAAAACCATAAATTTTCAAATCATCCAAGCAAACTTGAAAAAACATATGGATGAAATCGATAGGATTGGGATTCAACAATGATGTGTGAGAATACAATTGAGACATTCTTCAATCCAAAGGGCATGATAATATATACAAAATATCCCCTTTTGGTATAAAATTTTATCTTTGGTTGGTATTCTTCATTTATTTTAACCTCATGGTATCCTAAGAAGTACTAGTGAAGGTATATATTTCAATTCTAGCAACACGTTCAAGTATTTCCTCCATGAAAAGTATTGCGAAAGGATTAGTGACACAGGATGCATTAATTATTTGATAGTCCATGTAAATATAGATGCATCCATATTTATTGATACTAATCACCATTGGACTAACCCATTCAGATTCATCAATATGTGTGATTAATATAACATGTAGCATATTGATTTACTTTTTAACACATGCTCATAAATTGGGATTCATTCTATATGGATGTTTTCTAACTAGTTGAGTGTCATCAATCAAATTAATATGACTATTTCCTAAGGATTGGTGGACTACCTTCATTTTAATGTATTTCCTTGGAAACACATCCTAATATTTCATTAAAAACTCAAATATCTTTGAAATATCCATTTTAGTCTAGTAAATTCCTACGGTAGCCATCTTTGGTTCTTGTTCCATGTCTATGTTGCACTAAATAGTCTAAATGGGTCCATTGTAAGGGTTGTATAGATTGGTGTCAATATCATGAACATCTCTTGTGCCATATATTTTAGGGAAATCTAAATGGTTTGACAAAGTATCATGTAGTTTATATCCTTCACCTTCTTCCATGTGAAACACTAACTTCTATTTACCTAAACGTATTTCTTTGCACCAGTCTTGATCAAGGACTAGTTCTAGCATGGAAAACTATGTTGATGACTCATTAAAGAGATATGTAGGTTGTTTAGGAACATGATGGATATTATGTATGTTGTCTTCAATAGGACATGGATCACCAACAATTGCTTTGTATATAACTTAGAGGGTGAGGTGTAAATCTATACTTGGAGAAGAATAAGATAGGGCTAACTACATGTTTTCCTTCAAGAGATGCCAAAATTGGGTTCCCATGTGTCATTATTCATGAACATGGAATGGCCATGACCATGTGAGTATATTATAATATAATGCATGCACCCATAAGTATTTTGGTAAGTATGTCCCTTGATCTCTCCATAATGTCTCCTAAGATTCAATGTGAGGTTCTGATTCTTGTATTCCATTGTAACTGATTGATTCCTTTACTTTATTGTAATGGTGAAATTGATGATTTAATGTAAAATATTTTTTAATTCTAATAAAGGATTAATTCACGATGGTTTCTCCACCATCTTGCTATTGTTCCATATAAAATATGAACTAATGACCTCATTTGATTGCTTTCAGAGTGATAGAATTCTTCAAGGCACTATATAAAGTCACATACCTCCATTTATCCATGGAACCATGGATCCCTATTGAGATTTTCTAGTAGTAACTCTATGATTTGTACCCTCATTAATTGGTCAATGATAAGGCACATAAATTGGTGATGTTTATGAAACTAGTATGGAATAGATTCCCAACTTCAAATTTCACTACACACACATCTAGTGAGGTCATAATTACTATGTACCCAATAATCACAAGCATTGATTATATTGTTAGAGGGACTAATTATTTGACCATATGATAATTCCATTTTGAGTATGATATCTTATCTCATTATTCCTTGTATTAACATTATATATCTGGTTTATATCTTCATCGACATTGATAGGCTCTATGTAAGGGGGTCCTTATACATGATCTAGCGAAAAAGTAATGCATTGATCAGTGTTTTCAAAAATGATGTAATATGTATTGAAACTTAAGTATTCATTATTATCATAACACCAAGGTCTTCCCAATAACGTGGGGTAATCATCAACTTCATCTAGTTCTAGAACCTCAAAATCTACCTTGAAAGGTACTTTAATTATGTCAACTTTTGTGTTCTTGAGGACCTCAATTAATAGCATGTGAGTCTTATCTACCATAAATAAGACATGAGGTGAAGGTTTTAACACTTTAATGGTGATATTTATGTGGGCATTTTTGGTAAGGACATTTACTTCCATGGTGGTGTGAACTAGGATGTCTCAGATTACTCATCCATCTATAGTAACATTGACTAGTATCTATCTATCTTCTAGAGCAGTAGAGGAAATATGAAAGTCTTTCCTCTAGGCATGATTTAAGAAATTATCCTTGTTTTTTCAATTTTCTTGGGGTTGAGAATCATGTGTGTTTTTTTACTTGATTCCTAATCCAAGTGCTCAGTTACAAGACAATGTATTCATCTAGCATGTACTTTCACAGTTCCTAGAAGTCATCATGTGCTACATTTTGTGGTTCAACTACCCATTACACTATAACATGATGATGTGTTTATTTGTATTTAAGGAATTAAATATCTCCTTGTAGTTATTTCACCAATGTCATTGTGTTTTATAGGACATCTTTCTACTACTAGGCATCTAGATTCTTTCTTGCTCATGGTTCTTCGCATTGCACTTTCTACATAAGATTAGAGATAGATTGAGACTATCCATTGCATGTTTTAATATTCACTTGTTGAAAATTTGGGGTGACTTAACACACATTCCAATATGGTTTTTCAACTCATATCATGCTGGCAACCTTTTCATTTTTCTCCTTAGTGATAGCTACATACAAGTCAAGACATTGCTCCAATAGTTGGTTCTTCTTACAAGAATCACATGTAGGGTATTCTAGATAATCTCTCTTATAGTGGTCTTAGGATTCAAATTTTTAACATATCTTGGGTGGGAAGTGAATAATTTCTCATCCTCATCCTCTACTTTAGCCATGGTAACCACCATTATCTTAATTGTTTGCTATTGAGGTTTGACATGTCTCATGAGCTTGTGCTTCATGAATGTTACTAATCAAATGGTAGTTATTAGTGTCATGACTATAATAATCATAGATATTTCAATAGTTATATACCATTATGTGAGTTTATCACTACATAAGTAGGAAATAAAATACGTCATGTTCTTCATGACAGATTTCACACATCTGTTTAAGTACTGCATGAATGTTCTTATGCAGATAGTTACTCCATGTATGCCATTTAGATTTGTAGTTAGTACACCAAACACTGCAACATGGATCATGTACACTATTGGCTATTAATACCTCAAGATGAAAAGTAAATGAAGATATCTAAGCTTCCATAAATGGGCTGATCTTGGTATCAACACTTCTTACTGCTTCAACATAGATATCAACTTCCAAGGCTTCATGTGGGTTAATTAAAGTTTTATGAGAAAAGGTTTGTCAAAAAATTAGTGAAAATCATCCCACAAACCATTTTGCATGCTAAGTAGTGTTAATCACAAATGATAGTTTAGAAAACATCCTAAACCTTATGTCATACACTTGCATACTTTAAGTAAGTCCTTACTTTATGTACTTTAGTATGACTATGCTTTGTTACTAAAACTTAGGAATGTCAAACTCCTAAATGAGGCTTCTTTATGTTGATCAAATTCAAGCACCTCTTTTTTAAGTATAAACTTCCTATACCTTTTATTCATGAACTCTAATAACATAGTTATAAACTGTGTGGCCTTGCTCTTAGAAGAAGTGATGCTATGTGATCTCTAAATAAGTTCACATTTGTGGGTATACTCAATTGAATTCTACATGTCTCAATATTTTGGTAATTGAAGTGTCATTTCATAATACATCATTTTTGGCTTAGGTGCTTGAACTAGTGGTTGTTGTGAGCTTTTAGCCCCTATCTATTGATGGGGAAGTTTGTTACCTCCTCTTGTGCCTCTACCTAGTCCACCTCCAATACTCCACTAACAATTCTCATGACATGGGGTGTGATAGCTAGGTGATTAACCAAACTTAGGCCTGTACTCTATCCACTTTCTGGTTTAGGCCCTCCAAACATCCCTAATTATGCCTTGTAATTCCTTTGAATTGGGGAAAAATTGTTAAGTCTATATATATGACAAATGGTTGAGTTTTAGTATCCTTTACTGGCTCAATCTCAAATTTCCCAATTATGTATATGTACTTCATCTGATTCAAGAGCATGAGCACACACTATGGTTAGAGAGCTTGGTTTGTTTAGAATTAGTTATTTGGTTACCATTATCTAGCTAGTTTCTCCTTAGTATGATAGTAGAGGCATTGGGCATGGATACAAATTAGTGGGGTCCTCTTTGTGTGTCTCTACTTCCTTATGGATCCTAATAGCACTTCATGGGTTCTCCTAGTCTCTTCCCATACCACTGACTGCCATAATACTTTGTTGAGCTTCCTCATACTTCCACTTTTGAAATTCCTATTGATTGGCTACCATTCCAAACCTATAATGTTTTAGCAACTCATTCCCACTCCCTTCTCAATTATGTATCTCATGCATATAAATATTTATCTCTCCATTTGTATAGTCTCAAGTCTAAAATAAATAAATAACTTCTAAATTTATAAGGTAAAATGTCTAATGTAATGACCACATGATTTTGGAAGGAACTAGAACTTGGATTATTTAAGACATGAATAGGTTGTTACAACATACTCTATAATGTAGTTATTTAAAACTCCCTTTCACCAAATGTTAACACCTTTAGTGCACGGGGTTCTAAGTCAGGTTAAAGTTCCTTATCACTCATGGTCCAAGGTTACCTTCTCCAAAGGTTTTGGGATTATCCTTGAGCATATGTAGAGAGATAATAATGTAAGTGAAGTAGGATATTAGCTAATAAGGTTTCATACAATGTGCTATAGATATTCTTCTCTACCCACTACTATGTTGAAATTCCTAGTTCAAGGTAGGGAACTTCAATGTTATTTTCAACACCAATAATCCATTTTTCTATATTAATAAGAGTAATAAATTCAAACATTTTCCATGATTGAGTATGAAATGCTATGGGTCATGGAAATGAAACCAAAATTTTGGGGTTTTCTATTGTAAAAATAATGTTATCTCTAAAGTCTAGCCCAATGATCTAGTGCATTGGCCCTTTCCTGTAGGATTGAGGTCTTGTGCACTCACCCAAATCACACAACTTAATATTAGTTCTCAGAGGTTTATGTTTCATAGTAATTCTTAATTCTATTCTTTATGTCAAACATGTATTCAATTAGATATTCTATAAATTCAAAGATAGACTATTATAATCCTTGGAGTTATAAGTTCTACTACCATAAGTACACAAATTAGAAATATAGTAGTTTTATAGTGACTTATTATAAAAGAAAAGATGTGCATAAATTCATTATAACTCACTCACACAACACCATTCATCATAAACACATGAAGTTTGATAAAACCTACAACTTCATATACTAAGCTTAAGCATCAAAATTAATAATACATCCATCCATCATCATCCCCAAAACCCTTTATAGTAGGGGTATTTATACTTGTTTATCCCTGACCAAGTGTTTAAAATAATTAATTTCTTAAATAGTTCTCCATTGAACTCCCAATAGACTGGGAATCATGGCATTCAACAAAATATCCTCCTTAGGATTTGCGCCTTTGTGGCCCTTATATCTACATTCTATGCTAGATCCTTATTATCATGTGCTCCTTTCCTTGTGGGTAGGTGCAAAAATTCCTATGAATAAGATCTAGGTGTCCCATATGAATCATTCCTTTAACTTATCCCACTTCCCATGTGCTCCCATATTCTTCTACTCCAATTCTGAGTCATAAGTCCTCAGGTTCCTTGTGACTAAATATTCTTTGACTAGGTCCTCTCCCACTTGTCCTTCCATTATGTTGTCCTCTTTCACCCTTAGGTTCTATTCCATGGTTATTATATTCCTATCAAGTTCCACATCATGGTCCTTATACACCATGGTTCTTCCATGTCATGCTGGTTCCATGCTATAATGGACAATACATAGCAAAAATTTAGGGCCAACACTTTATTTATAAATTTTTTAATATGAAAAAAACTATGAGTACTTAGAATATTTTAGAATATATTATATATTGCATGAATTAGGGATGAATCCTACAAGATATCCATCTTTCAATTTAACATTTCAAGCTTGAAGGGTTTGAAAAGGGTGTGAGTCCATCTCCAGTCATAATAGGCATTAGCGCAAATCCAAAAGAGATGCTTAATGGATTTGAGGAGGTGATAGGATGAACAATTGGGATTAAAAAATTCTATGTGTTTAATCATATATCCCATAGGAAAACATTGTTAAATAACATGCCCAAATAAGTGGGATATGATGGGCTCAATACAAGCTACATAGATATTATCAAACTTTTAAACCTACACATGATGAACTAATTTGAAATGCCAAGGATGATTGATAACATTAGTATCAATATGGTAGAATGACATAACCCAGACTAGGGGAGAAGTGATAGAATGACATAACTACTATCTGAGACAAATCCCTCCACCATAGTGTAAGAGAGGAAACTCCAATTTTGCATAAGTACACTTCAGATATGGAAACTCTACAAATTCTAAATGGATTCAATATATTCCTTATTTAGATTAAATTTATAATTAACCATATTCCAAGGAATCAAATCCTAACTAACCTTATATAAGAGTTCTCCAATCATGTGAATAACTTTTTAAAACAACCTCAGGATTTGGACTCCCATGACCATTTTAAAGGGGACATTGAGGAATTTCAACATAGGAGACAACCAAAAGGATTGACAATAAAGATAAAAGCCATATTTAAATCTTCCCCTTACCAAGATTAAGAGAGGTTTGAGTTTATCATAGCCCTTATACATTATTTACATGATAAACTTTCCCTTATCTTAATTGGCATAGGAATGATGAGAACACTATGAAAACCAATCCCTTGATAGGTTTTTACACCAAATGGTCAGTGTTGAGTGATGCAGTGCCTTATTAAGATCTTTCAGACCTCATCCCTTTCCAAGCTTATAATGATCAAATTAACACCAAGATTAATGCATTGAATCTTAATATCAATGAGCCCAAGCCCACTTGCTTCTTAAGGGTGAAAAATATAGCCCAAGAGACTCAGTGGAAACTGTGGTTCCCTTTACAATTTTCTCACCGAATGTCTCTAAGGATATTTTCTAGCTTTTCATAAGAGGCATTGGAAGGAGCCTAATAAGTTTAGTAATAAACAAGAGTAGTAGTGAGCAACATAAAATAGATCTAAAATTTCTCAGCTAGGGTCAATGGTTTGGTGATCCAAAAAGAGATTTTATTTTACCTTGGGTATCATCTAGTATTTAATGGTGTACTATTGTGCCACTAAATTTAAATTTTAGTAAACATGTTATATTTTGTAAATTATCTTCATGAAATGAATATTAAACATGGCTACAACACACTAGCATAATTAGATAAATAATTTAACTCTTGGGTAAGACAAACATGTCAATAAGTTATCCATCTCTTTTAAATGGTCAAATAAAGATAAGTACATCACCAAGGAAAAATTTTAAGAAAAGTTTTGGTTACCAATTTGTTGACTAGATTATGGTGTAATAATTAAAGTGGATTCGTTCATATTGTATCATTCTTGGTTAAAATCCCACTAGTGATCAGACTGCCCACATCAGGGAACATTATATTAGATGAATTACCTAGTGGATGTACATGGATTCAAACCATCACTTGTGGTCCATATTAGTTATGCCTACCAATCCCACAATTACTTGTATAGAAAACCAATTTATTACAATAACTTATTCTACAACTACATTCAATGGGAACTTTTGGTATTCAATGAAGGCTAACAAAGAGGTAATTGATCTTGGGAAATCTTAGTCATCACTTCAACTTGAGTTATTAAGTTTTTTTGTAACATCATGTGAAAATTTTCAAACATCTTCAACATCATCTCAAATACATGTGTGAAAAACTACAAGTCCTACCTCATCCTCTTCCACATATGACATAACTCATGCCTCTACATTGCAGCTCAATAGTAATGTCATGACAAGCCATTAGACTAATTACTGGCTATGAAATAGTTGTTATCAACTATATTAATGTTTTAATTGAAAATTTATATCCCTCATTTTTATATTAATAAAATATTTTAGATTTTTTAATAATTTAGTTTTATAAAGATAGCCTAGGAATATGTAGACATTACACATCGAATGTCTTGGATCATGTATAGAACTTATTATAATATAATTTTGTTTCTATAATTCTAAGATGGTATCCATTATTCTTGTTTGTTCTTTCCTTTACCATATTTTACATAGTATGATATATCTTCTGACCTTTATCATTCACTATACATTTTGGAAATAACCCATCTAATATGGTACGTGAAGTTATTTACCAAGTTTCCTTTTGGACCCTAGATCAAATAGTTAGATTATTTTATATTATTTCTCACTAATCACCTCTATGTATTTTTAGATCCAAATAGAAGATGAACATGTTTCTTTAGAGTTTAAGACTTATATGATTTACTTAATCATTAGGGTAGTGATCCAAACACTGTGAGTGTAATCTCACTAGACATCCCACAATGAAACTCCCCTCCATTACACCCATGGTACTTGTGGATTTGTTGTCATAATTGCTTTTTTGCCTATAATATTTAACATGTTGGTTAGAGTTCCCTTGTTTATGCTAAAACCATTGTTATGCCTTCATGGTAGGCTTCATCAACATATGATGTTCTGGATGGAAGTATCATTGTTCCCTATTTTCCTAGGGGATGATTTATTATGCCTTTTATTATTAAGGATGGAATTAATAGCTGGATGGCATTGGATCCACTAACATATGAGACTTCAGCTTTGGCATTTGTCCCTCTTCGAGAAGATTTTCCTCCTCTTTCTAGTGTTGTTTCTTTTGTACTAGTAGAATCAAATCAAGTAATTAATACTAGTGTGAAATGAACATGTCAGCGAGAGATCAATGTCTCTTTTAGATCATCAAATAGTATTAACTACCTTAATAGGGAAAAGATTTATAGAATTTTAGGTTGCCAATTTGTTCCCACATCCTCTTTAGTAACTACATGCGATGGGGGCCAATGCCTTTTTAAGGAGGGGAAACAAAGGGGTGATTGATCTAGGAGGATCTATGTAATCACTTCAACTCACAATATTTGGTTGTTTCTTGACAACATGTGCGGCTCTAGTATTATCTTACCTATGCAAAAATGCAAGTCCTAACACCTGTTTTGCCATACCACATAGCTCTTACAATGTCAATATCATACAATGCAACTCAATAGTAATGTCTACTCAAACTATCAAACTAATGATAGGTTTTGAACTAGTTATTACAAGCCATTGTTACAGTTTAATTGACACTTTATATCTCACATTTGTATACCAGTACATTCTTTTTTCTTTTTTGTAATAAGTTAACGACGCTGAGATAAACTAGTAGTATATAGCCATCACACATCCAACTTTTAAATCTTGTATAGAACTTAGTATAATACCACTTTGTTGTTACAATTCTATTTTAAAGTCTATTTTTGTTCTCTTCTCTTCTCAAATAATTGGATGATGTTGGATTCATTGACATGTGAGCCCTCCCTTAGGCCACTTCGCACTCTTCGGGATGATCCACATCCTTGTCTGTCTAGTATTATTTCTTGTGCCTAATTTGGTGTTGTGATATTATGAGCCATGTTTGGCTTTACAAACATCTTTAAAGAGTTGGCCCAGAATCTGTCACAAACTAATTAGTAGTCATATTCACTACTGCCGTGGAATTCAATAATCATGTTAATGAAAGACTTGCAAACACTTTAAAAAACGCTGCAAGTAAAGGAAAATAACTCGACGAACAAAACTGAAGTGTTGATAAAATAGTCGATTATTAATTACTGCAAAATTGGCAATACGTAAATATGATAAAGAGATAAACATGGTAAAAATTAATATTAAGACAAAATATGACATTCAATGCGCAGCAACTGTTTTGACACCACTAGTCTGTCTCTGCCCTGCGCAACAGTAGGATACACCATTCAATGCGCAGCAACTATTTTGACAACATCCATTGTATCCCTATCGCTGTGGGGATCTCGCTGCAACGTTAGAGAAATCCAGATTTAGATTACAATTTAAAACGATAACCGGAAACAAAACACCTAAATTTTATTTCTTCTTTACATATAAATTTCACAAGTAGGAAATCCAATATCGCAAACGTAGGGGTTGTGGGGGAGGGGCGGGCGGGGTTCGCTGAAATGTTAGGGAAATCCAAACATAGACAACAACATAAAAGGATAACACAAAACAAGTCTACCATAAAGAGGTACCTGTCCCTGCAGGTGAAGCCACTGGCACTGGTAGCTTTACAGATCCATAGCCTTTTGAAGCTGTACACAAAATAAATTCCTCAACTTTAATTAGTGCCGTGTAATAAATTAAAGAGGCCCAAAAGTAAAAGAAAACTACCTAAATTTTTTTTCTTTCTTTACATACGAATTTCAAAAGTAATATTGATACCAAAGATTTGATAAGCATAGGAAAACGGAATGTTCTGCTCCACTGCCAGGTATCGACCATGAGAGAAGAAGAACACCAGCAGTAAAGCTACAAAAAGATATGCGTTGAAATCCATTTTGAAACCCTAGGAGATTAAGATGAAAGACACAACCCCTTATGAAAGCTTTGTCATTGCCAGGTCTGTCTGCACTGACCCCGTCAATATATAAATATTATATCGATTAAAATGAAAGACTAAATTGGCATTTATGTTTTAAAAAAAGGACTGCGTCAATGCCAGAAGCTGCTTATAATTGGGTGGTACAGATTTTCAACCAAGAAGTAGCTAGATAACTCAAAACAATAATTTATTATCTGAAATTCTGAATACGCCGACTCGCCGAGAATAAAAAAATTTAAAACAAAGCTTTTGATTTGTTTTTTTTTCTGATATTGCAATGACCTCGACAAAGACTACAGTAAGGACCGAGCTACTATATTCACAAGTTCCCACCAGTTCGGGGGGAGGGCGGAATCTACGTTGATACGACTGTATGTATTTATACAAAAATATACAATTTATATTCTTGTTTTAATTTATTTTTAATCGGGTTAGATTGTATCGTGTGCTTCCCCAAAAAAATTGGGCAGACCTCTTTTAAATTATATGTTTGCTTCTTTATTATTGGAATGCATAGTATTATTATTTTTAATTTAGAAAAATAATAATATACATTGATGGTTATAATAATAAGGTGGTTGGCTGATATTCATGATTTATATTTTAAATTTAAAAAAAAAGAAACAAAGCTTAAAATCAAATTAAAAGTTGGTAAGGCACGATGACAAAAAACTAAGGTAACTAGAACAACACTTTAATGTATTGCAAAGTATTAAGCACACACTACAACTCGAGAAGGAAGAGGTGGTGTGTCATCTTTGGGAAGTTGGGCATTATCACTATGGCAGGAGCTTTGTGTGTTTGATGGTCTGAGGGGATGTAACTCATGGTACAAGCAACACTCCCTTAGTGGTTGAGCAAATCCTACAGGTTATGAAATTAGCCACCTTTTTCTACTTGAACTTGAATATGCATAAAAGTCAAAGAGATAACAACCACTTTGTCATTTTAATTAAAAATCACAACATGTTTCTTCGTTATTAAACAAGATTATTTCCATGTTTTCCACAATTGAAATAAAAGTATAACCCTAAATAAATTCTTTATAAAATCTATTCAACATTATCTCCCATGAAAACCATAGACCAAGAGAATGGTTCTAGGTGTAAGGGTAAAAAAATGCTACGAATTCAATGCCAAATAGATTGAACTTTGGGGCAAGTTGAAAAGAGGTGTTTGAAGGATTTTGGTGTAAAATAGCACTGACACATGGGTTGAACAATACAAATATGTAAAAGGGGCTCCTTAAGGGGAAGGGCCTAAAGAACGAGACACTAAAAAAAATGAATGAGTTTGGATGCAAGCTTAGCATTTTAAAAAAAAAAAAAAATTGCAAGCCAAGCCCTAGATGAGGAATTTAAATTCCAACCCCTATTCAACTTATCCAAATCCAAAGAGAAAAAGATCATGATTTGATAGAGGATATCTAGAGAATAATTTTTAAAACAATTATCATAATTCCATCACCAATCTTTCCACCAAGGACATAGAGATTGTAAACTAATCTTATGCAACATGGCATCAATTAACACCTCTTGAATGATCAAAAGTAATGGTATGTTTGAGTTGATTAACTTGTATTTATAACCCAAGGATCCCAAGCATAAGGAAAAATCAAATATTTTATAGTATGACTATATTTTATGAAAATTGTCAAAGCTTTCGCACATGGAAACTATGTTATTAGAATACTAGAGTTCATCGTAATGGGAGACCACCAAGTTCTGTTGTCATTAAGAGATAGGCCATAAGAAAAACCACCACCCACACATTTTAAATAGGGTTTGGTAGTTTTAAAAGCCTTCCAAATGCTTTTCAAAACAAATATCCCTAAATATTCATGGGAGCAGTGGTGACAATCTATGTATGAAACCTAATGTATTAGTAACTTGATTTACCGCAAGATGAATCAATGGTGATACAATGTTATAGAATAATTTTAAAGGCTTCATTACATTAAAATGCCCAAATAACCCATTTAAAACACATGGCAACACTTTGTCCATAATTGCCATTAATTCATATACCACCTTATATCATAAGGAAGACATCAACTATCCTAAGAAACTATTTGACACATTTGAGTTTTTGTAGCATTGGTCTAAAGGAATTCTCTAGGAAACTTTGCCAATTTATCATAGAAAGCTTTAGAAGAGAACCAACAAGAACAATAATATATATGAATTGCCAAAAAAATATTAGAACATGCTTGACATTTTCTAGGTAAAGAAATAAGTTTTGAAATCTAATACTAAATCTTTATCTCTAATTGATGAGTGACATATTAAATTTTTTTTTAAGAGGAGCTATCAAAATAAAACAAGATACTAATAAATTTGAATTTATCCCATTTTTTGATGTTACAATTATATCATTTAATCAATTTTAGAATAGACATGATGTTCTATATGTAGCATTGGGTTTTATCCCATTGAAAACTAGAACACGAGGATTTGTCAAAAAAAATTGGGGCAGTACACCACCTCTTTGTAATATGCTTCTTTTTCATCTAGAATGAGGAACATATCATCAACAAAGTGATAAGTATTAGCTAAAAAGAGAGATCAATAAGTATATTACCACTGATGATCCCCCACTCTACCCTATACAAATGAAGATATCAAAATAACTTTGTTTAAAATACAAAGCAAGATGGTGCCAAAGGGAAACCTTGACATATGAGACACAATAGGTGAAATCTGACACATTTGAGCTAATTGATAATAAGGCAGGCCAAAAGATCAAAATAAAAAGTTTGAGTTGTCGATGTAAAAAAATGACCAAAACCTAAACCCTAAAGCATAACAAGAATAAATGGCCACTCAATCCTATCATAGGTTTTCTCACGATCATTTTTCTGAATATAGTTAACTAATGTAAACCCTACTCACATTACATTCCTTCCCACACAATAATGAGATTATCCAAAATGTATGTATTTTTAATCAATTATTTGCTCTAGTGTAATGATAATAAAGAAGTTGAAATGAAGATGATTAATAAGGGTATAAAAAAATCATAATACATATTAAGTAGGGTGGTAGGGTGCCCACTAGTAATGAGACATTGGCCTTGGGAAATAACCTAATATTACCTCTATTAATAAGATGTCCTAAATATTTATATCAACTAGGCATTTTTTATAAACTTGTAATAGGAAAGACCATATAAAATACAAATTGGATTTGTAAAATTCATAATGGAAACCATGAATATCAGGGGTTTTGTCATTCACCATGCATTTAATTACATTAAAATGTTGTTAAAGAGTTAGAGTGGAATCATAGAATATATGGTTTGTAAGACTAATTTTTGAAGGCACCAAATCCAGAAATTATTCTAGTGCATTGATACATTCTCTTATCTCTCCTTGGACTTAGAATAATAGGTTATAGTGGTAAATAAAATCCAAAGATATTATAGGTATATCGATGATACACTGCTGAGAAATCATGATATATTTGATTTGATCCATTGTCATTTTGGTTTAGAGCTATTTGAAAAAATATTTGGAGATGTAATCCCTAATTTTGAGCTAATATAGGTGAGTTCGACTGCATGATTGTCTGAAATTTTAATGTTAAGGTTGGTATAAATTGTCATTACTTAAAATTATAGATTAGATGGATTGTGATTAATAAAATAAGAGTTTCTTTGGTATTTTTTTAGCACAAAACTTTCAGCCTACTTTGAGACTCATGTAATTTATTTTTTATAAAGGCCAAGGAAGTTAGTATTGTGAGTGATCATCTCATTCAATTACTCAATACAGTTGGTATGATTAAGAAAACATGTCAAAATGTTCACAAATTTAGTGATGAGATTGATGGATCCATCATAATAGGGGAGGGATATGTTAAAAATGATTATTTGGCACATTGAATTAGCCACCATACAACTCTACTCTGCAAGTGATGAGACTATGTTATGAAACATAAATTTTGAATGGATGGTGATATATTTCACAAAACAGATTAAAAAATAGAACATGTTTTGATTGAAATCATGAAATTTTCCAATTGCATAAGGACCCTATCAGTTTCAACATCATAGTTGGACCAAGTAAACTAAGATTATTTATTTAATGTCAACCACTAGAGAAGTGGGTGTACCAAACCCTAAATTTTTTTGAAATAAGACCATGATTCATATTATCTCACATACCATCATTTCAAAAGGGAAATAATTTTTTCATCAATCCTCTCAATCATATCAAAATCCCCATAAATTAGCTAGTGGAAAAATACAGATTGTCAATGAGTCATAACAATAATATCATTCTATCAATGCCACCATTTATGGTGTATATGTTGAGAATATACATGTAATGACCATTCATGTCAATAAATCCATAAATAAATAAATTTGATGGATCTTCAACCAAGTCAACAACCAAGGAGGAAATTTTATTGAAAATCAAAATATTGGCACTGATGAAGAAAAAATAGGCCAACTTTTGGGGGCCATAACTTTTGATCCATAGCTCTGTTTGATCTCTTATATGCACTAAAATGATTGTGTTGAAACATTATTGAATTATATAAGATTATTTTCTACTTTTATGTGTTTTATATATTTTTAGGAGGCCATACATGATATTTTAAGGGTCTACAATTACCATTTAATAATTTTTTAGGATTTTTTTATTTTGAAAAATTGTATATTTTTAGGACCAAATGTTAAATTGAGTTGAAATTCATACCATGAGTTAATTTTAATATTTAGACTATTTTATGATAATTTTAGAGTTGTACACCCTTTCATGTAAAACATACTATAAATAACAGCTGCAAAAAATAACATTTTTTTTAGATTTTGATTTTTTTCCAAATTTTTGCATGTCAACTCTAATTCCATTTTGAATATTATTTAAGAATGGTTTGGGTTGTAATTGATTAAATTAAATAAATAAAAAATCAATATAAGTTATTTCTTTCAAACTTTTACCTATCGATACATTATTGTCTTCATAGATTTTTAGTTCCATTATCTGGTATCAAAAAAATTTGAATCTTAGAAGAGTAAGAAATTGTAAGAGGATGAGGACGTATGGAATAAATTAACCATATTATATAAGATATATAGAGATAAGTAAAATAATTAACAAAGGTTATCACTAATCAAATAAGAAGACAAGGTGGTGTTTAAATTGAAGAAGAAATAGATCTTGAAAAAGAAATTCAACTAGAAGAAGAATAACAAAATCAGACACCATCGATGGAAGAGAGAATTGATCGGTCTTTGAAAGGAAAAATTGAAGGAATAAAATTCGATGTTCATGATTATATAGGTATTTTAAAATCAAAGGAGTTAATATATAGGTTGAATATTATGGATAAGTTCTTCGAGTGGAAGACTATGAGAGAAGACAAGAAGGTAAAGTTTGTATGCACAAAATTGAAAGGTTATCTAATGATTTGGTGGGATAAATTATATAAAGAGATGTAGAGAAAAGGTAAAGAGAAGATTAATACATGGAAAAAATTGGAGAAAAATATGAGGATTTTTTTTTCTATCGATTATGCACAAACCCTATACAAAATATTCAAAATTTTGAGCTAAAAGGATCGCAGTACATAAGAGAATATAGACGAGTTTTATAAGATCTACATAAGAGAGGAACATGATGAAATAGAATATTATATGGTTTTAATATATGTAGATAGTTTGAAATTTACTGTTCAATAGAAATTAAGCATGCATAGATTACTTTGCATGGAGAAGGCTTATCAATTATCTTTGAAGATAAAAGAAAAAGAAAATAAAAGTAATTTTATAAGAGTGTATCTTGTCAAAGAAGAGGTGTATACCCTCTAATAAGGGGATGAGTTAGGTTCAATATGACCAAAGGTTGGTCTAATACCAATAAAGGTGAATCATCACATGGTCCATATAGGCAAAATGATAATAGTTAATGGTATCAATACCAACAAAGAGGAAGAGGATTTCAAAGAGGACAAGGTTATGGTTGTGCTAGAGGATTGTTTCTAAATCAATGGAGATATTATGTTTGTTATAGATGTGGATAAGAAGGACATATGGAATCTGAGTGTCTGCACTATCAAGATCAAGAAAAGAGTTAAGAGGATCACCCAAGAGTGAATGTAGTTGAGTCTAAGATAAAAGAGTAAAATACTGAAATTACACTAGTAGATATTAGAGAGAATCTAATGATGAGTATAAAAATGATCACTACAAGGAAGAACAAGTGTAGAATAAAGAAGGTGGTGATACATGGCTACAATCAAATTATTTTTGAATAAGATATACATTTGGTGGAAAGGTATTCAAAGTAGTTATAGATGGTGTTAGTTATGAAAATATAGTTTCTAAAGAAATGGTAGAGAAACTAAATTTGTAATGTGAAAAGCATCCTAATATTTATCAAATTTCATGGTTTAAGAAAGGAAATAAGGTTAAAATAGGTCAAAGGTTCTTAATCAATTTTTCTATATGCAAAATTTATAATGATGAAATATGGTGTGATGCTATTCTAATGGATGTATGATATGTGTTATTGGGAAGACCATGGACATTTGACATGAACTTAACTCATGATTGATTAAAGAACACATACACTTTTGGAAAGGTGGTATAAAGGTATTTTTGTTACATCTTAAAGAGGAGGAGAAGGCATATGGCATGGTCTCTATTAAAGAATTTATCCAAAACTTGAATGTGTTACATTATTTTCATGTATTAGTAGCAAAGGATGAAGACACAAAAATGGTGCAAATACTAACGAAAGTAGTAAGAGCATTGAAAGAATATGCATATGCTATGGCTGATGAGCTACTAGATGATTTACCATCAAAGAGAGGTATTTAACATAACATTTATTTGATTCCAAGATCAGCTCCACATAATCAAACAGCTTATAAGATGAGTCCATCAGAACATATAGAATTAAATAAACAAGTTATTGAATTGTTAGGGAAGAAAGTGATAGGGAGAGTATGTGTCCATATGCAACATCAACATTGCTAACTCCAAAGATATATGGATGATTGATAATGTGTGTGGATTGTAGATGGATTAATAAAATTACAGACAAGTATAGGTTTTCTATACCTCATTTAGATGATATGATGGATGTACTTGTAGGAGCAAAATATTTTACCAAGATTGATCTAAGGAGCGGTTATTTTCAGATTTGAATTCATGAAGGAGATGAGTGGAAAACTACATTTAATACTAGGGATAGATTATATGAGTGGATGGTGATGCCATTTAGATTATGTAATGCACCTAGCCCATTTATGAGGCTGATGAATGCAAATCTATGAGAATGTATTGGTAAGTTTGTGATTGTTTATTTTGATGATATTTTAATATTTAGTAGGAATAAATAAAAACACATACAATATTTGAGAATGGTTTTGCATTTGTTAAGAAAGGAGAAGTTGTATGCAAATTTAAAGAAGTGTAGATATATACAGAATAGTTTTGTATTTCTGGGATTTGAAATTTCAATGGATGGTTGAAGAACGGATGATGAAAAGATAAAGGCAATTTCTGAGTGGCCTATTCCAAAAAGCATTACAGAGGTAAGAAGTTTTCATGGTTTATATCCTTAATTACACAAAATTTATTAAAAATTCTAGTAATAGTGTGTCACCAATAACAAATTACATGAGAGGGAAAGAATTTTCAAGGACTAGAGAAGCCATAGAAAGCTTTGAATTTCTGAAGAAAAATATTAAAAAAAGACCAATGTTAGCATTACCAAATTTTAATAAAGTATTTGAGGTCGATTGTGATGCTTCATTTGTGGTAATTATTGTTATGATGAGTCAAGAAGGAAAGCTAATCGAAAATTTTAGTGTGAAATTAAATGAGGTAAGAACAAAGTATTCTACTTACAATGTTAAACTTTAAGTAATTTTATAAGTATTAAGACATTAGAGGCATTACCTAGTGCCTAAGAGATTTATACTATTTACAAATAATGAGGATTTGAAGTATGTGAATGCACAAAAGAAATTGAATATTATGCATACAAAGTGGGTTTCTTTCTTACAGGGGTATACTTATGTGTTGAAACATAAATTAGGAAAATATAATCAGGTAGCTAATGCAATGAGAATAAGAGTAGAATTATTAACTACTATGGTGAGTGAGGTAGTTGGATTTCAAGCTATCATAGAATTATATCATCTTGATCCATATTTTGGTAAGGTAGTTGAGCAGTGCAGGAATCAATTAATAGGTAGGATAGATACTATTCATGGTGAGTACCTAACACAAGAAGGTTATCTTTTTAAAGGGAAACAATTATGCATTCCAATTGGATCTCTACGAGACAATATAATAAGAGAATTACATAGTTGAGGTTTGGATGGACATTTTGGTAAGATGAAGTCAATAGCTTTGGTGAAAGAAATGTATTTTTCACCAAAGATGAAGAGAGATGTGATAAGGTATGTTTCAAGGTACAAGACATACTAGGTGGCTAAAGGATATGCACAAAATACTGGACTATGCATGCCATTACCAGTTCTATGAGCACCATGGACATATTTGAGTATGGATTTTCTAAAATTACCAAAAATGTAGAGTGGTAATGATTCAATTTATTGTGGTATAAAAATTTTCTAAAATTTTTCATTTCATTTCATGTAAGAAAACCATTTTTTCCACTAGAGTTTCAAAATTATTTTGTAAGAAGATAGACAAGATAAGGTAGGTTTTGGATATGAAGACAATAAGCATAAGGTAAGGGAATTTAGTCTAGTGGGAAGGATTGAAACAAGAAGACAACACTTTTAGTAAATAATGGGAGATAAAGAATATTTATAAATAAAAATGGAAACACTACAATCAGGGAAACTTGTAAGAGCTAAGTTATTTTCAACCAGAGGAGATTGATGTAGAAGAAAAAAGATAACTTATGGAGGCCATAACTTTTGATCTGTAGATCTATTTGAGCTCTTTCACATGGAAACATGAAAATCTATAAAATTTTGTTTCTTCCCTAAGATATGATTTCTAATTAGTGGTATTTTTGATACTTTTTGAAGGATATACATGAACATTTGAGGGTCCACAATTACCATTTAATTTTTTGTTTAGATTTTTATTTTTAGAAATTGTATATTTTTATGAGCAGACATTAACATCAATTAAAATTCATCCCATTGGATAATTTTAGTATTTAGAGTGTTTCAATATATTTTTAGAGATGCATGTGATTGCATGTGAAAATTACTAAAAATAGTAGCTGCAAAAAATAGCTTTTTTTTTAGATTTTAGTTTTTCTTCAATTTTTTGCATGTCAACTCTAATTTTAAGTGGAGGATTATTTAATCATGGTTTGTGTTGTAACTAATTCAATTCATTCAATATGAAATCAAAACAATTTATTGTTTGAAAATCTTTGATAATTGATAAATTATTATCTTGATAGATTTTTGGTTTCATTAGGCACCACCATGCACATTCGAAATGTGAGATGTGTTAACATAGATACATTTCAAATTATTCTATAAAAATTACTATAAATTATTAACATTGGACATAAAATTAAAATAAACACCCGTAATTTCTAATAAGTAATATTTAAAAAGAGTTTGTGAGAGTACTTATTTAGAACTCATACATTCTTTGATATTAAATTCATTGGAAGAATTCTTCCATAATCATTTATCCTTGGCCATCCTCTATGTTTTCTCCATTTCCATGTGGCACAAACTAATTCCCTAATAGACATATATTATTTTTATTAAAAAAACCCCAAGATATCTCTAATAGATGTACTACAACTACAAAAGGATCTATTAGAGTGAGATATACACTCATACAACTATAGGATCACTCCAAAAGATTACCACGATTCCATTCACACATATAAAATATACCAAATGGAGATTCAATCTTCCTATTATGTGTATTATGTGACTTCCAAATTGTATTATAGCTCAAAAAAGGTGTCCCAACATGGGATTAACTTACTTAAGGTTAAATAACTTAATAAAATTAGGTATGATAGGTCATCAAAGAGTTATGATACTAAGGAGAGTTAATAGTGCGACAAAAGACTACATTTTTTCCTTAGAGGATCATTTTATAAAAATAAGGATGTGGGTTTACTTATCACCCATATTTTTGGTGATAGATGTTTTTTAGTGATCATTATCCAACCATCATTATTCTATACCACCTTTTGATTTTCCAATGGTGCTTGTTTGGTAAAGAACTTTAACAAACCTCTAAGAGGAAAATAATAAATGCTATCATTATACCTCTGATATCTAAATCAAGTTTTTAGGTTACTAAATTAATTAGATTTGTGACCCTAACATCTAACCCTAATTGAATATAAATGGACTCTTTGAAGTCCATAGTCAAATCAATTTTGACTCAAACATAATTCTTAAGTTGTGTAGATGAAAGCATTATTTCCTCAATGTAAAGCACCTTCCCTTTCAATTTAACAATCTCATCAATAAAATCTAATAGAATAAGAAAAAGTTTAGGAATTATTGTCTAACACACACTCTAAGGGAGGTTTTGGTTGAGACTTTAAAAGCACGTGTCTAAGGGAAAAAAATAATGAGATTATTCCTTAAGGATGAATTAACCAAGAAAAGAATACTTAGACTTCATATGATCATTGAAGGGGGATAATCCTAGATAATGTTTCAAACACCAATGATTTCGAAACTCAAGTGTTCCCTATGTTGAATAATCTAGGCATTAATGGATTCCTCATATAGGATATAATTGACATAATAAGGTATAAAGTAATTATTCTAAAAATGTTTAAAAACATTAATAAAAACATTAAGTTCTAATCATTGGGTTGAGGTGATTATATGAAGATATGCCTCATTGTATACTTTTGTAACAAATTTATTGGCTCTCTTCATAAACATCCTTGACACTTTTTACAAAAATATTTGAGACATATTAGTTGACATAAATTAAAAACCTTTGGGGAAAGAAAATGTTTTAATTAATGTTCAATTAATCATAAAAGTACTATAAAAGTGGTGCAGCAAAGATATAAAGTAGGGAAACAAAGAAATATAAGCCCAACATTAAACACTATCATATTTCCCTTTATAAACCTTGTTTATTTTATTAAGAAATGTTATAAACTTTGAAATGAAATATTAACAAAAATAATTAAAAAATTCAGTTATGGGTTCTAACACCAAATTTATCCTTGAATAACATACAATTCCATATGATATGAAAATGTCAAGGA
>JARHVA010002620.1:440000-442500 GCA_037957365.1 Torreya grandis | reverse complement strand
AACACATGGATAGAATCATTTTATTCTAGTTTTCTTCGTTCAAATGATGGAAATTATGTATACCAAAATTTTCAATTAAAGATAATTTGAAAAAGGAAAAACATATTGGTCATTTGGAAGGGTATTTTGGTTATGAGAAAAATATTAGGGGGAGTGTCATAAAAAAATTGGCTAAGGATGAATGTAGATGTGTAACTATCTGTTAATGAGTGTAGAATTTTTCAACTATAAAAAACTGATAAGTTAGAATGTAGGGTTGTATAAACCATTGTATTTCTCAAGGAAACCATGGAAATGTGTATGTATATACTTTGTTTTAGGTTTTCATAAAATTGCAAATGGAGATGATTCAATATTTGTAATAATTTATAAATTATCAATCATGGCACACATTCAGGCATGTATAAATACTAATGATGCAAAAAAAATTGTTAATTTATTTTTCAAATTAGTTGTAAAACTTGAAAGGTTTACATTGCATTATTGTATATGACATAGAGGTTATTTTTTTTGAAATGTATAGAGGAAATTATGGATGAAATTAAATAATAAAATAAAATTTATTTTAGAATACCATGTACAAATATATCAATAAATAATAGTAGTAAATATGAGTGTAGGTAATATTTTGAGATGTTTGGTTGAAGGTAATTTAATACCATGGGATAATGTTCTGACATAATTTGAATTTTTTATAACAATTCAATGAATACAAGTAAAGTCAAGACACCATTTCATATTTTGTAGTATAAGGAACATGCATATATAAGAGAAGTGAAGTTTAATGTCTTAGTGACTTTGAGAAAAGAGATATTTCCAAAATGAATATATGATAATTTGAAATGGAAAAATATTAAAGTGTGTAAAATAATCCAAAATTTTATGAAAAATAGATACGTGATAAATTTAACTGAAGGTATATCACCTGTTTTCAATTTGGCTAGTTTGTATCAAAATTTTGAAGGATGGAGTAGTGAAAACATTGCAACTATAGATTCTAAGGAAATAGATTGGAGTTTAGATGCCTAAGATAGAGAGTCATGAAATAGAAGAGGTACTTGATATTATTTTTAGAAACAGTATAATGATAATAGAATAAAATTATTGTATATTAAAATCGAAAGGCAAAGACATGGAATATGTGACACAAATTAGAACATCAAAATATAAAAAATAAAGAATACCATGAGTTGAATTGTTATAGTTCACATGAGTAGGAACACATGCTTTATTCTTACCTAGGGTGTATAATGAGGGATCATCTACATTTATGATGAATCTTTTGTCAACCTAATATATTATAGCTAGGATTTTTCTTAATGTAGGGTTGTATAAGGTTTATTACTACATGTATGTCTTGTTGTAAATTTTCACAAATATGATTTCTTTCATAGATAGTCTTTGTGATGTTTTACATTATCTCTATTATACATGTGTCTAATTAGGTTCTATGTTCCCTGTGATCAAACTTTTGTTTCTATTATTCAACACATATTTTTATTGCACATATTTTTATCTATTCCTTTATATAAATAAGTTTATATATCTATACAAAAAGATATTGTGTTAATATTCTCTTACAATGTACCAATGTAATATTATATGAATGTTTATGTCACCCTTAGACATTAATTATGAAATAAAGTATTTTATGAATTGGTTCTTCAACCTGGGGAAGAAAACGTAGGCAAGAGTTCTTAAGGTACATGAAAATTCACTAAAAAGCATGTGTATTGAATTGTTGATGATTTCGTAATTCTACAATAGATAATGTCATGATTAGAGGAACATGTATGTGAATTTTTAATCAATATTTGTGATTGTAAGGTATTGTGATCTCATACAACTATGATGTGATATGGAGTTAGCCATTATTATTTACCTATAATTCCATTTCAAAATACATTGAAGCTAATAAGGATTTATTTAATAATTTACATGAGTTACCTTGGAGATGCCTTATATTTTAATGTGTTAATTTTTATTATAAATGTGAAAACCTTTAATATTTGTGACATTTAATAATTGAGATTCAGTAAGGTGTGGTAATGTTTTTAGTTGGGTATAACTGCTTAACATAAGTAAATAGGTCTTGTGTCTATATATAAGCATATATCTATGCTATGGGATGGGGGAATTGGGATTAGTTAGAAAAAGGAAGATATAGGAATTTAATTTAAAATATTGTGAGTTAACAGAACAAATAACTTTAGATCTGATTTTTTAAATCATCTCATTGTGGGATAGTGTCGTTGCACATGTTATATTTATGTTGATAGAAATGAAATAAAGATATGTGTTTTTTCAATATAATTTCAATGAAATATATTGTAAGAATATTTATGTTCATGTGGTCTATGTCATTTCTTATTTTATAACACTAACCATTGTTGCATCATTATTAGTAGTTAGTTAAAGGTACGTAAAATCTTAAAAACTATGATGGATATTACTAGTAAGCAAACAAGATTTCATGTTATTCTTATTAGAGGTCACATTT
>JARHVA010002620.1:412500-435000 GCA_037957365.1 Torreya grandis | reverse complement strand
TGGAGATAATAATTAAAAATTATACTTTTTTTTGGTGCATAAAGGATGACACTTTTACAAGAGGAGGGAGATCTAATGCTCTACCCATTAATCCAAGGATTTTTTAGGATATCATCCTTATCCTCACCTTGTTTGGCTTTGTGTGTGTGCATGTTGAATAATTTGCCCTATAGACCTAACCATGTCATATCAGAAGCAATAGTGTCATTTTTTTTATAATGAAAGCATATTTAAAAAATTATGATTTATGTGGTGTTTTTATAGGACATTGATTTGAATTTTTTTCTTGGATGAGCTAGTTAGTGATGATTATAATAGAGATTCTACCTAAATGTAAATATGTGGAAATTTTTATATTGAGAATGAAATAAAATATAACCAAGTATTAAATATAAATTGGTGATGTTAAAACATTTTATCAATAATGGTAGATCATAAAAATGAATTCATATGTAAATAATAAATACTAATAAGGAGATACTATTAAAAAATAAGTATAATGAATAATTCATTATACCTCCTTGAAAAATCAAGAGGCCATATATAGAAATAGACAAATTAGAATCATGACTAGGAAAACATGTTGTTACAAATCAAGGATAATTAGTTTATGGTCTTTGGATAAGTTGGCTTAAACATAGCATTTAATGATGGTGAGAAGTTATTTACATGTAAGTTACACATGGTAAGGCCATGTCACAAAGTGGACTATTATTAAGTACACGTATTGATTTCCATATTAATATCCTTGGATATAATGAAAAAACATTCTATGCAAATGTGAGAACTTCATTTGAAAGGAAAAAAATGGGTTGAAGATGTATTGAGAGATTAAATATAGGAGCCCAATAGGTTAAGTGGAGGATAGTAATCCTTAATTAATGTAATATCTTTTTAAAAAGCCAAAGAACATGCATTAAAATGTCCAATGGAATGTCCAAATATAGACAATAGATAGTGTTATTGTCAAAATAATTCTTGTCTTATGAAGCATAGTAGTTGAGGCATTGGGTATATGGAGTGCATTAGAGAATGAAATAATTTTGGATATTAAATGACCTAGGGAGACCCAAATTATTTTTTATGTGTGAGGATGTTATTGGAAAGGAAAATTCTAATTTATCACCCTTTAAAATGCTAATATTCATTATGTAGCTTATAAAAAGTAACTAGGTAAAAGGATATACAGATATGGCTCCCTTTTTAGAGGATAGTAGGATATGAGTAGTAAACTTACATAATATAATAATGAAAAATATATCAAATGAGAAAGGAGTTATGAATAATATATGATAGAGTTTGGAGACACAACAACAAGTGGAGTGAGTCGGCATGATATTCTCATCTCTCTCTGCCAAGTATTTTTTCTTTGTTTGCTTCCTTTGGAATCTAGGAGTAATCAATCTAATGATTAATGAGAAAAATGTGGTTTAAACTATGTTATTTATCTTTGTGGAATCATGCCATTATTTTTCATAGGCTAATCATTTATCTACTTATATGACCATCTAGAAAATCATTGAGCTTGAAATCCCATGTCTAATTTGATAAGAAACATATTTCCAGTAATTGTATAAAGGAATGGTAGTTTATCAAACATGTGGATATGGTGTATATGATAATTGATAGATAGATATAGATATTTTATCCATCTCTTGTTTGTTTATATTAAAGTTTAACGTCTTCATGTTTTAGTAACATTACAAGATTTATGGTAAATAAGAAGTTTGGAGGAATTCTCAAGGATTATTACAAGTTTTCAATATTAAAAATTGAAATTGGGGTGAAAATGTCTATGGGAATATATGGTAGAGAAATAAGTTGAAAAATCAATTATAAAAATTATAATATGCTTCATGAGCTCTCATTCCCAATGGACTATCTTGGTAAAATTACTCATGCAAACTGTACATTTGACATTAAAAGTTGTAAATTATTAATGAATCCCTAAAAATCATTGTGAAAAGTATGAAATGCATGGAAAGTTTCTGAAGGACTCATAATTTAGGGCCTATTCATAATCTTGTTACACTTTTATGTCTGAGGTCTTAAGGATTTGGTTCGACTTTTTAGAAACTTTGCACTTCATAAATTCTTATGTTCAAAATTTGTTCATCAAACATTTTGTTCAAAAATTATTGATCAACAGTTATGGTTGGATAATCTATTTGGTATTTATTTTATTAATAACTGATTCATTAGATTTTATGGTGATGGATAACTATTCAAAAATTATGTTTAGAGTTTCCATTGTTTTAAAGGATTTGGTTGTAATAATTTTAATTTGGGGTTTGTGTTTGGAGCCTTTGATTCATGAGAGTTAGTTGGTTGGTTTGAAATAATTAGTCTATAATTTATAAAGTTTCATCTCATTTCCTAATCCCTTGGTCTAAGTTTAGCATGGGACACATAAATTCAAACAAAGCTTGGTAGATATTTGGATTCTAATTACAATTTTGCATTATTTCAACTTGCAAACTACTTATTAATTTCCTAGGCCTGAAAACTTAAGAAACATATGCAATATTTGAAATTTTATTCCACATGCCTTTAATTTCTCAAAAATTAGCTTCAAGGAGATCAATTTTCTATTTTTTTTCATATGAGCAATGCCAATACCCAAATAACAATAGCTAGAAAGGGCATTCGGTAGATTTTTTATAAACATGAAGCAAGGATTCCAATATCATCACAATAAAAACATTATGAAAGGAAATCGATTCTTGGAGAGGTTGTGTTCGCCTTGAACACTGTAATTGAGAAGTTTTATTTATCTAAACAAAGTTTTATGGCTTGTTGGTTTGTATGAAAAGGAATAAATAACCATACACTATGAGATCATAAGTTTTCTATAGTTTGAAGCCATTTCAAAGTCATCCTTTAGATGAGAATGTTCCAAAATATTTACAAAGTGAATGGGAATGTATATCTCCATTTGTTGTTGAAGGTTCTTTTTCTAATAAATGGAGTGAACACACTAAATGTGTATGAAGTGGGTAAAACCACTTTACATTACACTACCATATGTGATAATGATTATCAAAAAAATGAAATAGTTGATCTAATGTTAAAAAATATCCAAGGTGATAACATACTAAAAGCCATGTGTGATGAGAAGAAATAGAAATCTCCATGTTGACATATTTAAATGGAAATATTGGTATTTTGAATTTTTTGAAGATTTAATAGATATAAAATAGGTAGATGGTTGATGTTATATGTATAGTTTTATGTGAAATTACTGTTGGATTGACAAGCTAAATAGTTTAATTATGGAATAGAGTCAAAGGCCTTACAATTTGGAAAACTATAATCACTTTATGAGGCTCATACATCATTAATCATGTGATTGATGTAGAAATTGAGAATAATCTTAGTACCCTAAAGGACATAATAAATAACCATTATATTTCATCTCAACATAATGATGGCTAGAGAAAGGGTTGGCTTCTAAGAAGTTTTTCTATGTACTTCAAGGTTGGAATGGAAGGAAATTAAACTCAAATGGAGGTATGCAAGATATTTTGAAAGGGTATGCAACTTTGATTTTTTTCAAATGTTTAATTTTCAAATTACAAGCCAATTTCTACTTCCCACTAGTCAACATGCATTCAAAAGTCAAAGCAAAAGTTTTCAAACCAATTGCAAAAAGTGAGAAATTAAAAAAGAGTTATAATATTTTGCATGAGTTAAAATTAGATGAAATAATGCACGTGAGCATTAAAAAATTGAACATCAACCCTAAAAATTCAAAGGAAAAAATTTAAAATGATATAAGTATTCCATTTTCTAATGTTTGGATTTTTTCAAATACCTCCATGCAAGAAAAAATTTGCAGGGTTTGTGAGGTCAAGATGTGCCATGGGAAGGATATTTTCCAAATGGCCATGGATTCTTATTTGTTTCTATCACAACTAGATTATTTTAATGAAACCTTTACAAAGAAAGGGCCATTCTTTGGTTTACACTAGAAGAAGGGCATATGTCTATAAGTTTCTAGATTTGAAAATGATTAAAGGGAGAGCAAGGAAAGGTAGTTACACAAAAAACAAGGAGTTTATTTTTCTCTCAAGGGAATATTCTCTATAAATCCTAAATGCAATGTATTTTCCATCCAAGGAGATCAATGTTTTATTTTAAGCTTCATCATTACATGGACAAGTAGTTATCAAAATGGTTTCATTACAAGGTAAGAGCTTTCAGGCATGACTAAGGGAATATTCCAATTGGATCATATTCTTAAAATATATTGGGGTGAGAAATTTGTAAAAAAAGAGGGATTGCCCTCTTTTCAAGGTTACTGTTGGTTTTTCTAGGTCTTAGGCTATTTCAAATTTTTAGGATCCTTATTGTGTGTATTTTGTCTCTCTTTCTAAAGTGGTTGTACTTATTCAACCATTAACAAGATTTGAGAGCATTATACATGCATATCATATTCAAGAGTAAACTCACCATTATTATCCCCATGTCAATGTTTTGAAGCATTGATTTATGTAAGATCTACATTCAAGTTATTGGAAAATAGCTATGATTTCTATTTTATTTTATCATTAAATTTCAATAATATATTTTACACGCTCTATTGATTGGATATATTGTCTTATGCTTAGTAATGGCAGTTATTTTGGGCATAGATCTAGGTTGTAAACACTTTTTTACATTATGATTTGGAAATGTGTTACTGATAAGCCTTTAAGGACATCCTAGGTTTATTGATTTGATAAGATAACAAATTTAGATCTATGGTTTAAGTATATGCTCTAGGGTTTCAAGGATCATTTGAATATTTACATTGTATTAGCACCAACAGATGCAACTCATTCCTGTTAATTTCCATAGTTTGTTTTCATTCTTATACATTTTTTTCAATGAATTATTTAATACCTATTGAAATAATTCTTTGTGTTAAAAATCCATCACACCAGTCTTTTACATTTACCTACCTCATCCTACTTGACCTACCCTATAAATAATATACCATGTTGACTATTCTGAGTATTGTTTACCTGTAGATGTATAAATATTGCATATCTAAAATGTGTTTTAATTTTGTTCTTTGAAGCCCAACATTTCAATCTCCCATATGACCATGATTTATTGATTATTTATATTGAAATGAAGGTTGAAATCACATTCTTATATAGCTTTAGTAGATGTTAGCTAACTTAAATCATTTATCCATTATGTGTGATAACTCTTCCCATGTAGAGTGAGCATGTTTTGTTATGCCCTAGTCAGATTTGTGTTCATGTGCTGTAATAATCCCCATAGAGATTGAACTATAATATATTTCCATGTGATTAAGCAACCCCTTAGGTCCTCTCACCTTGGTTGAAGTAGATCTAGAAGTGGTAGGGAGTTAACCAAACCCTCTGTTAGTATCTTCTAATCATTGTCTACATTTAGTCCATCCTGATGATAAACACTTCCTTGGCTATAATGACATAATCCATGTTTACCATCTAATTTGACCATATTACACAAGTGTAAAAGGCTAAGTGTAATAGGTGTACAACTAGGAACCAACACTTCATTGGTACCATTTTTAGGTATTAAACATTGATCCTTAGAACATGTGTTGTTGGGGAATGTTACAAAGAGATATCATTAATTGAAGTTTTAAAGTTATTAGCATATCTTTGTGCTGATTTAGTTATCTTGGCCATCAACAACACAAAAATTCATTGGGACCATTGTCGAGGAGATGATACTTAGCACTTGTGTTGAGGGAAGATTTCTTACAAATGGTTGTTAATTTGTTCATGTTGTAAAGTGATTTATCCTTCTGAATGTGAATCTATATTTTAAGTGTCTTTGCTTCCATATATTATCACTGACTTTAGAAAATTATAATTTCAATATGTGTCATAACATATTTTTAATCTATTATATTCTTGTAGTTTTCATTTAGTGGTCACTCCAACATAATATCAGGTTTCAAGAAATATTAATGGCCATTTTTAATATACCTTAATTTTAGGTTTTAGTGTTCTCTTATTTTAAAATATGGAAGGACTAAGATCATCTTTCAAAAGTGAAGCATCAATGTATCTTGTCTCACCCTTAAGTACTCATCAAAAAAGAAGGAGACAAGTTTGGAGACTAATTTAAGGACAAAGTTCATCAATAAAAGAGTGTTCAGACTGTCAATATTTTGGTACACCTCAGCTTTTGTTTGATAAACTCCCTTTAATTTAATATTATCATAGTTATCCTGATCATTCAAAATCACATGTTCCAATTTATTACACATCTCCTTCTCAACCAGCTAAATCTCCTCATAGATTTGATCCACCAAGATGACCTCACTCACCCCCTCATATCCCTTTTCCATTTGATCTTAAACCCACCATTGAACTAGTCATGAGGCATAGGAACAGGTTGAGAATGAGCATTTTATATTTAGGATTCCAAGATTTAGACCAATTAACTTTGATTAAATTGATGGATATCCTTTGTAAGTTCCAAATGAAGTAAGGAATGACATTCCTAAGTTTTAAATGAATAATGTAGGGACTGGTGATTAACATTTGAGGGATTTTCACATTATCATTGAAGATTATGAGGTTGAGCATGAGGATGTTTGAATTAATCTATTTGTGTACATGTTGGAAGAAGATGCACATGAATGATTCAATTCACCTCCCCATAGATGCATTAATTCATGGGAAGAAATGAAAAATCTTTCAAAAATATAGTATGGTGATAAAATTCATCCTATGTTCATTCTTGTTGAATTTGAAAACATTATGAATAACCCCACTGATTGTGTGTAGGATTTTAACATAAGTTTTAACAAGACTATGATGAGACTACCTAGAAATATTAGGCCTAGTGATACAAAGTGCCTAATTAAATACTATAACGCATTTGAAAAGAAGGAAACCTACTACTTGAGGGATAAGGCTCTTATAAACATGATAGTGGAATTTTAACATGGCCATCCAAATTAAAAACAACATAAAGGATATGGTAAAGACCCTAAATAAATGGGATAATTTAATATTGGTTAATCTTAAAAGACTATTGTCTAGTAAGATAGGTAACCCTAAGGAAATAATGAAAAATTTGGTCTCCATTGTCAATGATATGCCATACAAGCAATCCAAGGTTGAGAATGGGTTACCTCATGGGTCTAAAAGTTAGGAGAGAAATCAAAATAAGAATCAAGAACAAGGGATACCCTCTTTTCATAATTAAGATAATGACAAAGGGAAGAGGTTTATTCATGATGAAAGAAAGGACAAAAAATAGATTAGAGAAATTAGGAATGAAGTACTTGATATATTAAATGCCAAAGTGAATGTTATAGGTTATGATATTGAAATTGATAGGTGTGATGAATTCTTCCTCTCACATCCTCCTTGTGATACCATTAAACTAATTGATAAAAATGTAGAGTAATTTGAGTCCACATTTGAAGATGATGAGCTTTTGATGATTGACTATCATATCTCTAGAAGTAAGTTATCTTCATCCATAGAATTGTTATGTTCTATCACTATTGATCAATATTGGAGTGTAGTACAAAAGGTATGTGTCCCAACTTCCAAAGTTTTTTATGATGTTAACATGAAAATATCATATGAATTACCCAACCATGATTTCAATTTTTTACGATCAATGATGTCTAAGAAATATGATGGGGGGATTCCTTTGGTTGAGGATAGGCAATTGTTAATTAATGCAGTAATTGCCCAAAAGAAAGAGTATAGTCTAAGAATTAGGCAATAACGTCGTACTCCATAAGAGACTATCCCTATAAATCCAAGGGTAGGGGATGTAAATAAGGGAGTTAAAAAAATTAAAGATGTCTCTATTCCTTCCAAGCAAGAATCTATTTCCCAAATTATTAAAAAAAAAAGAGGTACTCTAGCCAAGAATGAATAATTATTATTATCTAGTATTTATAAGGGTGCAAGTGATATAAGAAAATTTTTACCTTTTAAAACTAATATTACAAATGATAATTCATCCTAGCCCATTCCACCTATGACTTTGAGTGATTGTATTCTAGCTCAAGGTGTTATCACCCTTCCTCTAAATATGCCCCTTCCTCAGTGCAATGCATGTGATATGGCTAAGGTGTTGAGTCAACTAAAAATCAAAATGCCACTTATTGAGTTATTATGTATACCTTAACATAGGTAGAGGGTATTTGAATATTTAGAATTTGGTGAGAGTAAAACTACAAATGAGATGACTTCACCCCAAATACTTGAAAATAATGATGAAAAATCTAGTGAGGTTCTAGAACCAACCCCATAGGTCTATTTAGGGACCACATTTGTAGAAAGTAGTAGTTGAATGTGGATCCATTTTACACAACCCTACTAATCAATTGCTTACTTGTTCATAATTGCATGTTTATTTTGGGATCCTTTTGCAATGTGATGCCCATGGGTGTCATAATTAAGCTTAGATTAAAAATCACATCTACCTTTGGCAAGTGTTATTCCATGGAATCATGAGAAGTTCTAGTTATTAGATAAGTCAAAGGGTTGGTAGTGTAGTTGGCAGTTCATCCAGGTAAATTTATGAATATGGACATGGTAGTTTTGGACTACCTACCCAAGTGGGGGATGCTACTATTATGAAACTGGGCTATGAACATAGGTGTAAGTGTAAAAATGTACCTTTCTTATATAACCATTCCTTTAGAGGGTATTATTGTCATACTTCATAGGGATCCTGAGATGTTGAATCTGCTTGAAGATTTGAAATGTGCTCTAAATAAGGTGTTGTATATGGATGTGGATCTAGGTAGCTTCATTGTGAATGTGGATGTTGTTGAACAACCAGTTGTTCTTGATGTTGGGTTTGTCAAGGAAAATAGTGAAGTTTGGAAAATGTGCTTTGACAAAGCTTTCTCTAATCTTGAAAATGGAGTTGAGGTTGTCTTCTATGACCCTAATGGGATATATTTTATGTTTTCTTTCTAGCTTTCCTTTGAGTGAATAAACAATATTGTTCAGTACAAGGGACTCTTGGTTTGTAAAGTACCCATGAAGATGGAATTATAAGTTTGATTATAAAGGGTGGTTTGGAGCTAGTCATTAAGTAGGTCCACAATGTTTTTTCAACCGAAAAATATGTTGATACAATATAGGAATGCTATATGGGATTTTAAATAATTCTTTGATTCTTTCAACATTTTTATCATGTTAGCAGTTTTAATGAAGATGTTGACAAACTTTTAGGGTTAGGTGGTCAATTTGAAATTGAAAATATGAACCCTTATTATCATAATTAGGTATAGGCATTGGTTAGGACTTCAGTCCCAAACAATATTCATCATTGACAAGTTTTTGATGATGATGATCAAATTAGAAGTTTTATAAACTTTGAAGTGGAATTTGAATATCAACTTATACACTTAGAATACATGGTCTAGATTTGTGATGGGAAGGAAAGATTGTTTAGAAGAATGTTATTCAAATAAGGATAAATACTCTCCCTATGGGATTCTTGAGTTTGGAGGCATATTTTTATGAAATGGACTGAATCAAAACTTGAGATATTTTTATTTCAAAATATGTGACTAAATGCAATTTAGTATCAAATAAAAATTGAAGAAAGGTTTGGTTAGGTACACACTTGAGTGCAACAAAAAATAAATTATACATATAGCTACTAAAAATTACCAAGATTATTTAGCTTGGTCTTATTTTGAGTTAAAATAATATAGGGAAGATTTGTTTCAAAATTTTATCTCATTACATCTTGGTGGCAAGACTTAAAACTAGAAATAGAGACCTATTAACCCCTTCTTGGCCACTAAGATGTGGGATGAGTTAAATAAGCTAAAGGATAGTGGAATTATTCATCCCATTAGTTATTTGTCATGTGTGGCAAACTTAGTCCCTATACAAAATTAAAATGGTGACATCTACTTGTGTGTGGATTTCAAAAAATTTAATAAAGCTTCTTTGAAGGACAATTATCCCTTACCTAATATGGATAACCTACTATAAAGTGTTAGAAGATCATAAACGTTATCCACTTTAGATGGTTTCTTAGGGTATAACCAAGTTGTGGTAAAATAATCTAAGAGACCTAAGACTACATTTATAATGCCTTAGGGCACTTATGTTTATATGAGGATGCCTTTTGGGTTAATGAATGCCAGTACAATATTTTAGTGAGATATAGACATTGCATTTGTAGGGGTATTAATAATTCCATTGCTATGTTTCAAGATGATATTACCATGTACTCCAAGAACAAAAACAAACATTTGGATCATCTAGAAAAAGTGTTCATTAGATGTAGGGAGTTAAACATTTCACTTAATCCTAAGAAATTTCACTCAAGAGTATAAAATGTTAAGTTTTTGGGGCATATAGTGTCTAAGTACAATGTCATGATTGATCCTAAAAGAGTTGAATCCATTGATAAAGTGCCTATTTTTTAGTTTAAGAAAGGAATTCAATAATTCTTTTAGAAAACCAAGTTCATCAAAAGGATTGTGTCTTATTTTGCATAGATCTCTCTAATTATCACATCTACGATGAAGAAGGACAAAATCATCAAGTGGAAAGAGAATACCACGTAATAATTTAATGACATCAAGGGAGATTTAATGTTTACCCTATCTTGGCCAACCTTAATTACACTAAGGAGTTTCAAATATTCTATTTTACATCCCATAATATCATAACTATTGTCTTGTTTAAAAAAAATGATGATGGTCATGAATAGCCGATAGATTTCTTTAGCAAATTTATGTAAGGCTCTGAATTGAATTATACCATCATGGAAAAACAATCTTTCACTTTCTTGAAGGATGTTAAAACATTCAAACCTTGTATTCTGAGTTCAAAGATTTTTAAATATGTATCACATAAAATGGTCAAAGGCATATTGACTAAGATTGAAGCATCATTAAAGAGATGTAGGTGGGTCAACAAGTTACAAGAGTATGACATGGATATTCAAACCACCATACTAGTGAGAGGGATGGATCTAACCAAGCTCATGGATGAGACCAATTTGAAATCCATTGAAGTAAATAGTATTGTTCTTAATTTTGATGACTCTTTAGATATAATTAACATCTCTCCATGGTATGAAGACATTGTTTACGATTTACAAAATATAAATTATCCCCTTAACTTGGAAAAAAATCAAAGAATAACTCTCAAAATTGTTTCTAAAAAATATCTATTAACTAAAATTGGATTGGCATGAAAGAATCTAGGTGGGGTTGTCCTAATATGCCTGGAAGAATAATAAACTATTGGTTTAATTAATGGCATCCATAGTGGAGTATGTGGTGGTCACATTGCACCTAAAGACATAGGTCATAAAATCTTGAGAGCTAGTTATTGGTGTGTGTCACTATTCAAGGATGGTGTAAGAAATGTCAATGCTTTGTTAGAAGGTTGAAATATTTTAGTTCTCTTCCCTTATAGGCTATGATGATTGAAGGCCCGTTTAGATAATGGGGAATGAATTTTATTGGGGAAATCACTGATTCAATTACTAGACATAGATGGATATTAGTTGCAAATAACTACTTCACTAAATGGGTTAAAATATTCCCTACCATGAAGGCCACACACCAAGTGATTATGGACTTTCTTTTAAATCAAACTATCTATAGGTTTGGTGTGCATGTCAAAGTAATTACTAATAATTCCATGAGTTTTAAAGGTAATCCTTTGGTGGAATTATGCAAAGAGTATGGGATCACATTGACTTATGATTCTAACTAAAACCCTCAAGAGAATGGACAAGCATAATCTAGTAATAATAACTTTCTCAAAATCACTATATGAACTTTATAATCTCACAAAAGAAGTGGGGTTAATAATTAAAGTTTTCCTTTTGGGCTAATAAGATCACACCTAATAGAGCTACTAGTAAAATTTCTTTTGAGCTTGTTTATGAAGCTCAAGCTATTTTTCATATGAATTTGCAATTGCCTTAATAATCCATGCAATAACTATAAGAAGATGAGAAAATCAACTAGTATTGAAGTAGAATAAATTGTACTGTTGATCTTGATAAAACTATAAGATAAGATCATGAGAGAGACCTCAAGTTCAAAAAAATAATTAAAAAAATATTTGATAGAAAGGTTGCTCTAAAAAAAATTTAATTAGGTGATCTAGTTTACTTTAGGATAGAAGGCATGAAGAGAAAGGTAAGCATGGAAAATTTTATACCTTGTGGATGGTTCTTTATTCCACTGATTATAGAATTTGGGAACACACTTTCTTCTTGAGAGACCTAGATGGTGAGATATCATAGCTTCCAATCAATGGTAGACATCTAAAACACTTCATAGAGTGAGTTCATAACTTTGTAACATATTGTATATTGTATAGTTTTGTTTTTCTATTATTTTTTACCTTCTATTTTGGGATTTTTTGGTACAGTTCATTTTGGTGTTTTTGTGTCATGTGTTTGTTCTCAAATCCTTTTGATCTCTTTTCTTTTGTATACCTTTGTCTAATTGAGTTTCCATGGGTGTTTTCTAAGAAGTTACTAAAGTTTTATCTCCATGTCCCAAGGGATTGGAACCTAGTATTATTTTTTGGGGTTCTTTACACACTCATAGGTGGTGTACATCCCTAGGTGAGAGCCAATGTTAGTGCCCAAACTTGCACTTAACAATTTATATGCTTTTTTGAAATATTAGTACATTAATATCTAACTATTAACTCCTATTTTTAAGTGTTCACTTGACTTAAAAATCCATCTCTTACATGGTGAAGACCTTATGAAAATTTAGTATCTATTAACATTCAACATATTCATGTTTTAGTGACATTATAGGATGTATGGTAAATAAGGAGATCATTGGAATTATCAATGCTGATTGCAAGTTTTCAATATTGAACATTATAGTTAGGGTGAAAAGGTCTGTGAGAATATATAGTAAATAAATAAGTTGAAAACATATTTTTCAAATAGAATATGTTTCCCAAGCTCTTATTCCTAATGAACTATCTTGGTAGAATTACACATGAAAAGTTCAACTTCAAGATTGCATGTTATAAATTGTTAATGAATGCTCAAAACCGATGGTAACAAGTATGAAATGTGTGTAAACTACAAAGGGACTGAAAATTTGGGGTCTATTCACAAGCTTATTACACTTTTATGTCTAAGGTATTAAGGATTTGGTTTGACTTTTTAGAAATTCATTTCTTGATCCTGTGGCTTAAGGTTAGCATGGGACACATAAATTCAAACAAATATCGGTGGAGATATGGAGTCTAATTGTAATTTTCCATTATTACAACTTGTAAATTGCTTATTAGTCTGCTAGGCCCACAAATTTAAGAAACATATCCAATGTTTAAAAATTTATACCACATGCCTTTAATTGGTAAAATAACAACCTAAAAGAGATGAATGTTGTAGGTCATACCTATGAGTAATGCCAAAATTCAAATAAAAATAGATGAAAAGGGTATTGGGTAGAATTTCAAAAAATGTGAATCAAGGTTTTGAAGTCCATCATGACAAAAACATTATTGAAGGGAAATCAATTCCTAGAGTGGTTGTGTGTGATTTCAATGCCTTGATTTGGAAGGTTTATTGATCTAAATAATGTTTATTATCTTGTTGGTCTTATTGTTCCCCAAAAACGTCACTCATTTTTGGAACAACACAAACTATTTTGGTCCTGAAGGGCAAAAATTATCTCTTTCCTTCTCGAAAATTCTTTTGAGCATTCTAGTTCTTCATTTTTCGAAGCTTTTCTAGAAATCTATGGACTCTACAGATATGTTTCTATAGACTCAACATGCTTGAGATTAACAGGTTCAAAGGTTCAAAGGCTTCTGTACTTTGGTTCAATCAAAGAATTTCAATCAAGAAATGACAAAGGACTTAGGCTTGAACCATTGAACTTTGAACCACTTTGGTTCAAAGGTTCAATGGGTTCAACAACCAAGTTGGTTTAATGCGCTTGGTGAAAAAGAACAAAGGACATAGCCAAATAATGAAGAATGAACCATTGAACCATTGAACCAAAGTTGGTTCAATCAGATGGTTTAATGGAAAGGTTCAAGGGGCTGCCCCAAATCAAAAAAGGTAAGTGCCCTTGTGGAGGGTGGGCAACAGTGGTTTAAAATTTCAAAGGTGGCCTCAGTCAAAGGAAAAGTAACACACAAGTGGGTTAACGGGTTCAAGGTTCAACATGGTCCAAGTGACTGGCTAGAAAGATATCCCTATAGCTCAAATCATAACAGGAAGAGACAAAGTGAGAAAAGACAAAAGTAAAAAGCAAAGGAAATGCCTGAATGAAGAAAAAAGCTTGCAGAAAAGTGCCCAATGGAAAAAGACAAAATGCAACAGAATACATCACATGTCATGTTATGGCTCAGCAAAATGTGACAAGTGTTTGCATCCTCCATGCAAATGTAGAATTTTTCACCACTCTTGCATTTTTCATACAAGAGCAACAATTTTTGCCACCCTTGCATCTTTTGGCTCTTCCATGTAGGAGTGGCAAATTTTGCCACCCATGCATCCCTAAGTTGCTCTCTTCCCTTTCTCCCCATTTGCCTTTCACCCTTTTCCCCTATGTCAGGGCACCAATTTACACCACCCTCCCTTCTCTTCTAAGGATTCCTACCTATAATGGTGGTAAAATTTGCTGCCCTAGACATGTGTTTCCCCTGTCTTGTATCGGCGGCAAATTTTGCCGTTGATGCAGGGCTGCTCCACTCAGGTGTATGGGCAAAAAATTTTGCCACTATTACAACTGAGTGCAAGGGTGGCAAATTTTGCCACCCTTACACCTTTTCCTACTGGCATGCATGGGTGGAAAAATTTACCACTTGTGCCTTTTTTCCACCTCACAAGCCACAAGTGACAAATTTTGCTGCCTGTGCATGGAGGCCTTCCCACATGCCAGGGTGGCAAATTTTGCCACCCTTGCAACTTTTTCTCCAATTTCTCTAACTCTGGAGAAATCTTCCTTCCTTCCATTTTTTGCACCCACTCCCCTTTTCTTCTACTTTCTGACCTGCTCTCACCTCAGCCTTTTCAAGTACATTTTCTTAATCGTGATCATCAAATGTCTAGTTTTCCTAGATTGCTAATTTTTTCGCTAATTGCACAATCATGATTCTTACTGTAGTTTGTCTAAAGTGTCCCTCTTCATCAACATCTTTTCAACAAAAGTTTTTCTGAATCATTGAAGTTTCTCTCAAGTCGAAGACAATGAAGAAGACTGGAAATAAAGATTGAAGCTATTCTTCCATGTCTTATTCAAAATGCACTTTGTAATTGACTTGGGACATTTGCATGTGTAATTTTGTAATATGTAATTACATGTAAAAAATATAGAAAAATATTTCAAAAGTCAAAGATGACTCATCTTTGACTAAGATATTTTTATATTTTAATCCTTTTAATTTTGAAGGTTTCTCCCTATATATAGAGGGGACCTCTTTTGTAAATGATCTCTGATAATTGAGAGCAAAAACTCTGCTGAAATTGAGACACTTCTTGAGACTTTGTGCTCAACTTGTAAATCATATTTCATCAAATGAATGAGAAGCAGGTTTATTTCAGACTTTGTGTTGAAGTAATTTGTGTTATTTAGGAAGCGGTTCTTATGTCCTCTTTCCTGATAATCTCTTATCTATTTGATTTAATAAGTAAAGTGTGTGTGTTGATATTATCTGAGGATGTTTCTAAAAGATAGAAGAAAGACTTTGAGCTACTTTTATCTTGGTGATCCTTTTATCCTTTGTAGTTTTAGGCGAAGACTTTGTGCTTTATTTCACTCTATGGTTACATGTATTCTAGATTGGCAAAGGAGACAATGGAAGACATTGTGCTTACGTAGGTTTCCTTGTTAACTTTGTTACTTACATTAGGTGATTTTCTGCTCTACACTAGATACCATTCTTGAAAGAAGAGGAATGTTCTTAGCTAATGACCAAGATTTCTCTCTCTTGTTCCTTGGACATCACCTCTTAAAAAAGAGAGGTGGATGTTGTTATACTACCCTAAGTACTATTTTATGCTTACTTATGTATATACATATTGCACATAAATATTCATAGGGAACCTCCCCTTGATGAGAGGAGAGATTTACCTCATCCAGATGTGGTAAACCCACACTTTTTATGGTGTAAATCTCCTTGTGCTATGGTTGATATACCCATTTTGTCATCAATTAATTGACAACAAAATATTCACCCAATAGTTTTTGTTGACTCCACTGGGGACACAGTAATTTTGTGCAATTTGGAACCTCAAGTTTTAGATTGAAACATCACCTATATCTTACCCATAATCATTATAACCCTTATCCATTATAGAGTCTACTGACTCCATTCCATGTCTTGCCCATTATCATTATAGCCTTACCATCTTCCTCCACTTCCATTATTTTATATGGTCTGCAAAACCAGAGCTGCTGAGAAAGAGTGTGTAGTTTGAAGCCTCAAGCTGAAGTGGGGCACGTTTTTTTCCATTTTTGTTCTGCAATCTGGCCACTCCACCTAGATTTGTTATCCCTATTTTTCATAACTAAATTATGGTAGTTTGATGCCCCTGGGGTAACTCTTTTGGCCCTCTCAACTTGACTCCACCTCTCCATGAGCTTCCATGCAGTTTAAGGAAAAATTTCCCCAAATTCTTTTTTGATGGGAAAGTTCATCCTGATGAACACATCACAGCTTTTAGCATAGCCTATGGTGTAATAGGGGTGGAATTTGAAGACATAGCAATCAGGTTGTTCATGGAGACACTATAAGGCACTACTATAGACTGGTTCTACCATCTGCAACCTAGATCAGTGACTGACTGGGATACACTGAAAGACAAATTTGAAGCCAAGTTCAAGCCTGTAGAGGATGTGCATGCTTTGCTATCCCGACTCACTCAGATGAAGAAGGAACCTCATGAGCCTATGAGGGACTTCATTGCCAAGTTCAACAAGCTAAGGCACATGATTCTCATGATTGTCCAGTCGACACCTCAGAATCTCATCTATTTCTTCATCAACTCATAGCTGTCTGAAGTGAGTTTTCTGTTGAGATCGGCTAGACATATAGACCTTGAGGCTACTCAAGACTTGGCTACTGAGGTAGAAGATGACTTATCTTGGCATGAAAGATAAGGAGAGAGCCTAATAAAGGTAAATGCTCTTCATCTTCTAAGTATTCACCTACAATCACCATTGACCCAATGGTGCAAAAGCTGGCAAATGAATTGCTAGCCTTGAAAAGGCAAATGGCCCAAGGTATGTCTTCTACTCCTCTATATAAAGATATACCAAGGAGGACATTCCCCAATCATCCATATCAAGTCAACACTGCCAAAAGCCAAGGGAAGCCAAATCACCTTCCTCCCTCACAGAGGAACCTTGCCCTTGAAGCACCTCCAACCAACTCAGTAGTTGGATATTTAGAAATAGAACATGATTTCTCTTTCCAACCTGAGTTTGATCAAGAAGAATCATCTAGTGACTCCCACATCAGTTTCCTGAACTATCATGATGAACCTCGAAGAGAAGGCAATGCAACTGAGGGGTCATATGTTGTGTTCACCTAGTCACAGAACCAATTAGCTCAACAAGCTAATAAAGGAAAAAATACAGAAGCAACCTCAACTAGTAGTTTCAATTGCTAGATGTGGAGCCGCTTTGTCTTTCCAACCAAAGGACCTAATGGTTGCTAAAGAAGTGAGTATCCCAAACAATTTTTCAACTTCTACTTCAATTTTGAAGTCCAGTCCTCCCGCCCCTTTCAAAAACCAAAAGGATGAAATCCCATCCTCTGTACCTAGTCTAATTTAGTCATTCGACATAACTGATCATGTCAAAAAGATGAAAAGTCAAATGACTAAATTTGAAGTCCTATAGTCCAACCCCAATCAGTTGGACAAGTTGGTACAAGATGTCAAGACCCAAACATCAGCCCTTGAAGCTCAAATTTTGTTTGAGTTTTCAGGTAGGGGTGATTACTTCTTAACCATGGAGGATGTCCATGTTCCTGGAGATGAAATTCCAATAGGTGATGATCCAAGAATTGATTCAAAATAAACATCAGAAGGATTGGTAAGGTGTAGTACAAATGAAAAAGGGTCTTCCATCTCTGATGAAGATAAATCTGATAGAATATCCATTTCTGGTAATGTTTGGATCCAAGAAATGGATGGTAGCAATTCTTCTACAGGTATTAGGGCCAAGTTGGTGTTGATATCTCTTAAGGGGGATATTCTTCCTTCTTTACATGAGTTGTAGTTAAACAACACCAACAACACTATCGAGTATGAATCTCTGTTACTCAAATGGGGAGCTACTCGAGACAAAGGAGATGCCAAGATGGAGGTCTACCATGAATCTGAAGGGGACAATCAAGACATGTGCTGGACTAAACTATTTGAACAACAAATTATGGTAATAGACCAGGCTGTTGCCCATCAAAATTAGAAAAAGGGACTCTATAGGAGAGCCAAGAGTCATGGTTCTCAGACTAGAAAGTAAGTCTTGCCAAGGGGCAGTAAGAGAAGAAAACCAAGAGGAAGACACAAGAGATTCAATTCCAAGTGGAGATTTCCATTCACCCATCAGCAATTCTGGGGTAAAAATGGTGGTTTATCAAGATGGCACACCATTTTCACTATCTCACAATGGGCAGCATTTGAAGTGCTTCAAATCTTGAGGCATCAAATAAGATCATCTATGCATATGTACATTTGTAAAGTCTTTAGTTATATTTTGTGCTTTTCATTTTCATATTTTGGAGCCTTTCTTTTTGGGTAGCATGACTCCATAGCCCAATGGCACGCTTTAAGGCACTGGAGATTCTATATTCTACTCCCTTCAATCACTTTTTGCAATAGAAGGAAGTTCCCCAACTAGAGCCAGTTGTTGTTCCCCAAAAATGTCACTCATTTTTGAACAACACGAGCTATTTTGGTCTTGCAGGGCCAAAATTATCTCTTCCCTTCTCAAAAATTCTTCTGAGCATTCTAGTTCCTCATTTTTCAAAGCTTTTCTAGAAATCTATGGACTCTCCAGATATGTTTCTATGGACTCAACATGATTGAGATTAGCAGGTTCAAAGGTTCAAAGGCTTTTGCACTTTAGTTCAATCAAAGGATTTAAATCGGCAAATGACAAAGGACTTAGGCTTGAACCATTAAACTTTGAACCACTTTGGTTCAAAGGTTCAATGGGTTCAATAACCAAGTTGGTTCAATGCACTTGGTACAAAAGAACAAAGGACTTAGACAAATAATGAAGAATGAACTATTGAACCATTGAACCAAAGTTGTTTCAATTGAAAGGTTCAAGAGGCTGCCCCAAAGTGAAAAAGGCAAGTGCCCTTGTAGAGGGCAGGTAACAGTGGTTCAAAAGTTTAAAGGTGGCCTCAATCAAAGGAAAAGTGGCACACAAGTGGTTCAATGGGTTTAAGGTTCAACATGGTCCAAGCGACTGGCTGGAAAGATAGCTCGATAGCTCAAATCGTAGAAGGAAGAGACAAAGATGGAAAAGAAAAAAGTAGAAAGCAAAGGAAAATCCCGACTAAAGAGAAAAGCCTACAAAAAATCACCTGATGGAAAAAGACAAAATGTAGTGGAATAAATCACATGTCTTTTTATGGCTCAGTATAACGTGACAAGTATTTTCATCCTCCATTCAAAGGCAGCATTTTTTGCTACCCTTTCATCCATCAGGCAAGAGTGGCAATTTGTGCCACCCTTGCATCTTTTGGTTTTTCCATGCGGGAGCGGCAAATTTTTCTGCCCATGCATCCTCGAGTTCCTCTCTTCCCTTTCCCCCTATTCACCCTTTGCTCTTTTCACCTATGTCAGGGCACTAATTTATGTTTCCCTCCCTTCTCTTCTAAGGATTCCTACTTGTAAGGGAAGTAAAATTTTCTGCCCTAGCCATGTGTTTCACCTCTCTTGCACCAGCGACAAATTTTGCCACCGATGCAGGGCTGCTCGACTCAGGTGTATGGGCAGCAAATTTTTCCACCATTACACTTGAGTACAAGGGTAGAAAATTTTTTCACCCTTACACCATTTCCTGCTAGCATGCACAGGAAGCAAAATTTGCCACTTGTGCCTTTTTCCCACCTGACAAGGCACAAGCAAAAAAATTTATTGCCTGTGCTTGGTCTTCCCACATGCTAGGGCAGTAAATTTTTCCACCCTTGCATCTCTTTCTCTGATTTCTCTAACTCCAGAGAAATCTTCATTCCTTCCATTTTCTATGCCCACTCCCCTTTTCTTCTAATTTTTGACCCGATCTCATCTCAGCCTTTTCAAGCATGTTTCCCTAATCATGATCATCAAATGTACAGTTTTCCCAAATTGCTAATTTTTTCCCTAATTACACAATCATGATTCTTACTGTAGTTTCTCTAAAGGATCCCTCTTCATCGATGTATTTTCAACAAAAGTTCTTCTGGATCACTGAAGATTCTCTGAAGTTGAAGATAATGAAGAAGACTGGAAATAAAGATTGAAGCTGTTCTTCCATGCTTATTCAAAATGCACTTTGTAATTGACTTGGGACATTTTCATGTGTACTTTTGTAATATGTAATTACATGTAAAAAATATGGAATAATATCTCAAAAGTCAAAGATGACTCATCTTTGACTAAGATATTTTTATATTTTAATCCTTTTAATTTTGAAGGTTTCTCCCTATATATAGAGGGGACCTCTTTTGTAAATGATCTCTGATAATTGAGAGCAAAAACTCTGCTGAAATTGAGACACTTCTTGAGACTTTGTTCTTAACTTGTAAATCATATTTCATCAAATGAATGAGAAGCAGGTTTATTTGAAACTTTGTGTCGAAGTAATTTGTGTTATTTAGGAAGTGGTTCTTATGTCATCTTTCCTAATAATCTCTTATCTGTTTGATTTAATAAGCAAAGTGTGTGTGTTGATATTATCTGAGGACATTTTTAAAAGATAGAAGAAAGACTTTGAGCTACTTTTATCTTGGTGATCCTTTTATCCTTTGTAGTTTTAGGTGAAGACTTTTTGCTTCATTTCACTCTAAGGTTACGCGTATTCTTGATTGGCAAAGGAGATAATGGAAGACTTTGTGCTTACATAGGTTTCCTTGTTAACTTTGTCACTTATTTCAAGTGATTTTTTGCTCTACGTTGGATACCATTCCTGAAAGAAGAGGAATTTTCTTAACTAATGACCAAGATTTCTCTCTCTTGTTCCTTGGACATCACCTCTGAAAAAAGAGAGGTGGATGTTGTTATACTACCTCGAGTACTATTTTTTGCTTACTTATATATAAACATATAGCATATAAATATTCATAAGGAATCTCCCCTTGATGAAAGGAGAGATTTAACTCGTCCAGATGTGGTAAACTCACACTTTTTATGGTGTAAATCTCCTTGTGTTGTGGTTGATATACCCATTTTGTCATCAGTTAGTTGACAACAAAATATTCACCCAACAGGTCCATATGAAAATTAAAATATAACCATAAAATGTGAGAACATCTATTATCTACAGTTTGAAACACATTAAAAGTCATATTTTAGTTGAGAATGTTATAAAAATTTTACAAATTGAAAGTGACCATATATCTCAATCTATTGTTGAATGTTTTTCCATAGAAAAGGGATCAAATTCCCCAGATGTGGATGAACTCAGTAAAATCTCTTTATATTATGCTACCATATGTGATAATCATTATCAAACAAATGAAATAGTTTATCTAATGTTACAAAATTTCCAAGGCAATATCATACTAAAATCCATGTGTGATGAGAAGAAATATAGCTCTCCATGTTGACCTCTTTAAATAGAAATACTCATGTTTCGAAGTTTATGAAGATTTACTTGATATAAAAGAAGAAGATGGTTGAGGCCCTCTCTATGATGTAGTTCAAGAATATAATGATGATGAAGATGACATTGGTGTCTACCTAAGTATTATAAGTGCCAAAGAGATCTCCCTTGATGATTTGATAGATAATATAGGATTTCCATTTCTAGGAATCAATTTATTTGGATATTTCCATGGTGATTAATAATAGAAAGATACATTAGATTTTTAGTTTTATGGATAGTTATTACAAGATAAACAAGTTAAATAGTTTCATTGTCAAATGGAGTCAAATCACTTGACATTTAGAAACCTGAAATCACTTTATCAGGACCAAACAACTAGAAATCATGTGATTGATGTAGATATTGAGAGTTTAATATTAGTACCCTGAAGGCCACAATGAATAACTAGTATATTACATCCTAAAGTACATAAGAAACAAGTTATGTCTAATGAAATAGTTGGATTCTAATAAGATCTTGTATAGGTCATATTTATACTTCAAGGATGGAATGAAATAAAATTCAACTCAAATGGAGGTCTACGTGAGATTACAAAGGAGGATGTAATTTTGCATTTTTGGAAATATGAAATTTACAAATTGTAAGCCAATGTCCACCGCCCACCAGTCAACATGTAGTCAAAATTCAAAGCAAAAGTTTTCAATCCAATTTCAAATTTACATTTTTGCAAATTTAAAAAT
>JARHVA010002620.1:390000-405000 GCA_037957365.1 Torreya grandis | reverse complement strand
TTGGGCATCTGATGGAGGAGACTATCCATGGCTCAAAAATAAACAAAACCCTTAGTTCCTATACACTAGATTTATTCTTAAACCATATTTATTTTATTTTTGAGAAGAGCGATAGACTTAAAAATCTCTAAGTGAATTAATTTAATCTTATAAGTTGAACTAACTGATCTTAGCAATCAAGAGTATTCGTAATTATAAGTGGTGATCTAGTGAAGGTTATAAGTACATTAAGATCAACTTACTGGAATTATAAACCATGTTAACAATACATATAAACCCATACCATTACATTGAGTAATTAATGTTAAATTTATTAATGGTATCCACATCTTTGTTACATTTATATCTTAGGAGGAGGATATGCTTAGTTATTATAACTCTTCCACTTATGAACTCTCATCTAGACCATTATAGGTAGATTAATATCATTTTTGGGTCAATTAGTGTGAAAATAAGGATATGATAAAATTAAAATACCATAATTTACCAAGTTATGACATGACACCTTCCTTGAGATTGTCTCCACCTTAGAAGAAGTAAATAAAACTATGTTAAGAGTGAATATTATTCCTTTCATATCTATATATTAAGATAAATTATGATTGGAATCTATTAGGGTAGAACATCATCATGGTGGTTGACTCTATGGATTGTTGTCATCTCATGTTGTCTAAAGACTATGGGATTATGAACATGAGTTATACATATGGATCAATACTTCCTTAATAGTCGATCTTGTGTAAATTACTCCATCTTTAAAACATAAATGACTCTATAATGCCTATTGACATTTACCATTGAAAAGTCACCCTTCAATTTTTTGATCAATGTTATCATAAACCCTTCATATATCTCTATGCAGAGACTAATAAGTGATCATGAAAAAATATTTTACATTTAAATCTATAGTAAAAAATGTTTAGTTGTTACTTAAGTTGAGTGTTAAAATTCATGCCCTTTAATAATTATTGTTTCCTTAATACAAGACAAAAAAAGTGGTCATGTTTTGTGAGGTGAACTAGTTGGTCAATTTGAGACATTACAACCTACACAAAGGAATATTTAATAGTAGGGGTGGTGTTTAATTTGAGATAGATAGAATTTCCATAACACTTGGAGAGATTAGGTTAATTAGATTTCCAAAAACTAGTAGTGCTTATGGTCCTTAAAACATTATCACCTCTCCTCTAATCACCAAATAAATATAAATAAACACTACTATTATGAATATAATGGATTTTAATTATTGATTTTTTTTATAGGTTAGAGAGAGAGAGAGAGAGAGAGAGAGAGAGAGAGAGAGAGAGAGAGAGAGAGAGAGAGAGAGAGAGAGAGAGAGAGAGAGAATCTTGGAGCTCTGTAATGGGGAGACAAAGAGTCATCCTCCATTAATGGTGCTTCAAGCTTTCTCTTTGTAGCTTGCCTTGGTCACCTTTGCCTCGATTCCTACTGCTTCTATCTTTCTTAGTGCTAGAGGTGGCCTTTATTCTTTGATTTTATGGTTTAATTTACATTTTTATTTGTTATTTATTTTATGTTTGTGTGTTTTCCTTTGGTGTCTTTAGTATTTGAATTATGGTGTATGGCCACCACCCGTGGCCTTCCCTGGTCACTCTTCTTGTGGCCTTTGGATAGTGTAAAGGGGAATGTATTAATTGAAGATGTAAATGGAAACCCTCAGATTTTATGGGTTTAAATGTGAAAATAAGAGGAAGCATGGTGATTTTAGTGAGTTAGGTGATGATGTACGGTGTGATAATGGAGGCAATAATAAGATAAATTGCACTGACTTGACTCAAGTAGAAGTTGAAGCAACTAAAGCTCTAAAAATATTGTTTAGTGAAACTTTATGGAAGTAAAAAGTGGTAAATCACTTGAAAGGAGATAAATTTGTGGTGTGTAGGGAAAAAAATGGTGAGTAGTAGTTTTGGGAAGGCCAAATGTTTAAGCTCTTTAGCCCTTCCAAGACCTTCACAATTATTCTGAATGTTTCCATGGAATATGATTTGTAGTAGGAGGAAACTAGGATTAAAAATGTATAATTTTTTTTTTGTTTACTTAGAAAAGAATAGCAGTCCCCCTTTTTTTTTTTTGATAATTGGCTAAATTCTATTACGGGTAAAAGACTAGGCTTGTATATTAGTTTTTTCTAGATGATACATTTAGGAGTTTTTAAAATTTTGAATAAAAAATATAATATTCAATATAGGGAAATCAGTAAGCCCTTGTGGAATGTTGGCAAATCAATTTTCAATGTTGTCACTTGGAACATAGAATTGGATTATAATGCCCTGTTTTCAAAACTTCTCCCACATGGTTTGATATTGAAGGAGTGCCAATTAATCTATGGAACTTACTTCTTTAAGCAATGAAACCCCTCAAAGAAGAATTAAAAATATAAGATATTAAAATATATCTAGCCGACATGAATGCTAGGGTTTTAATTTCTTTATGTCCATTGGAATTTTTCCTGGAGTCACTTAATTTTAAAAGCAATGGAAAATGTCATACCTATGTTCTCATAGTTTTGGGTGGATTGAATGCTTGTTTCTTTTCTAAACAATATTTCCACCTTAGGAAAAACCATCCAATGTTAGCCAATAAAGGCAATGTCACTAATAGATAAAAAGAGAAGGAAACCCTAAAAGATGAGATTGTTCTACATAATATGTAGCTATTTGAGAATCCTCTATTCAATAGTGTACCTAAAAAATATAGTGTGTCTACTGATGAGGCTATTAATGAGGTTTGATTAGAAACTCAAAGTGAGTATGGGGTGGAGGAACCCTCCCTTGAATCTTAGCTACATGTGCCACCATAACTTTATGTTGATTATCCCTCGTCAGACTTGACAAATTGCTTCCCTAATAACTTAGAAAAATATTTTTTAGATCAAAAACCTCTTAAGGTCCCTCCCTATAAGGAATATGTGGTTATCATTATTCACACCCCTATTTAACATAATATCTCCTCTAATAAATCACCTATGTGTAATCCTGACAATTTGACTAGTGAAGCTACCTTGATGGCTATCTCCTTAGAGAAAGATAAATTTGATATACCCATTGATGAGATAGATTTATTATATGGAGATCCTTTGACTAACAAAAAACCTATAAGAGTTGATAATTAGATGTCTAAAGGAGGATCTAAAAGGATTAAAATAACTAGGATCCCTATATTGGATAAGTAAGTTGCACCTAATGAGAAAAAAATATGGCCAAAGAGACTCTTCTTAATCTTCAAGATCCCCTATAAAAAGGGGTAAGGAAAATAAATTTCTAGACTATTTTACAAAATTATACAATAGTGGGGGTAAGCCCCATGGTCAATCTAATTAACCTTTGAATACCCCCTAGTTATTTATGCATATTGCAAGCTGGAATGTAAGAGGATGGGAACCCCAAGTCAGAAAACTAGTTATAAGATAGTTTAAACTCTTAAGAGATAATTTGGATTTCCTCTTCTTGCAAGAAGTGAATGATATTAGAACCCATCTATCCTTAGCGTTGAAATTTATCTCGCCTAACTTTCCTTAATTATCCACCAATCATCAAAGAGGGAAAAGGGGGGATATATCTTGGTGAACCCTATATTGAAAGATTGCATTATTGAAAATGGTATCTCTCCTTGAAACAAATATGTCTAAGTAATGATATCAATCCGTAATCAGACCTTTGGTTTGTGTAACATCTACACACCCATGACTATATGGGGTGAGCTGACTTGTGGAATTTTTTGGCCATAAATCTTTAAAATGCTTCTTGGATATTTTGAAGATATTTGAACATGGTGGAGGATATAGAGGATAAATTAGGGAGTGACCACCTAAAATGGAAAAGAAATGAGTTTATTTTGTATTCTAAGTTCAAAATAATACATAGAATTGAAGATCCTCTCCAAAAGAGTAGAATCTTTGGTAGTGGAATTTAGTACACCTGGTATAATAATCAAATTAGTAACATAAGATAGTAATCAAGACTCAACATATTTTATTTTAATATGGAGAAACTTGTTGCATGTCCAATCAAAGATGGTAATGTGTTGATAGTGTTGAATTATACTATGTCTGATCATCAACCTATTGAAATGACATTTTCATTGGTTTGTGATGAGAAAAAAATTATAGATTTTAAAGGGTTATATAAATTCAATGTGTCATATATTATTGATAAGGAATGCTTGAAGGGCCTAAAAACTTCTTTGAATCATGGGAAATTTATTTACAACTCTAGCTCCAATGTTGATATTTAGAATTCTAGTGTGGAAATTACCAATAAAATTATAAGTACCTATGGGCAGATCAAAACAAAAAAGCATAGATATACTCAAGAGAAACTCATTTGAGCTGAAAGAACATTACAGTTGAACACTACCAATGGGGCTCTTCTTGGAGAGATTAATCTCTTGAAGCACCAAATTTTATAGTCTAAACAATATATTGTTGTAGGGGTGCAAATCCTTTATAAACATACCTAGTTGAAGCTTAGGAGATAGAGGCTCTAAACTCTTCTTCAAATTTTTGAAAGCTAAATACATAGAATGTAGGATCAAAGGAATCAAATTTAATGGGTAGAATTTTTAGGATGTTATAAGTATAAAATGTGATTTTTTTTACTTTTATGCTAACCATTTCGATTATTATGGCTCTAGTGACTGTATTGAATAGAATAGGGCCATATGTCAGGACTACATTCCTAAGAATGTGACACAAACTTAGGCCTCTTTTTTGGACACTGTTATCTTTGTTGATGAGGTTAGAAACACTATTTACTCATTAAAATAAGATAAAGTGCTTAGGGTGGATGGTTTCCCTCATGAATTCTATAAATTCAATAAGCAATAGATTGTTAAAGACTGCTTGGAGGTCTTTAATGATGACATTGATGTTGACACACTTGTATAGAATATTAATAGAGGGGTCATTAATTTGATTCCCAATGATGGTAATCTATCTTCAATAAAAAAAAATGGAGACCAATTAACCTCATCAATGTCTCCTACAATATTTTGGAAAATATAATTACAAGGAGGTTATCATTGATTTTTCCCTCTATTATCTTGGAGACCCAAACTATCTTTGTTAAAGGGAGATATATCCTAGATAATTTAATTACCATTTGGGAAGCAATGTACTATGTAAGAGACTCAAACCAAGAAGTAGGAATGATCTTTCTTGACTTTTAGAAAACATATGATATAATTGAATGGGCTTTCATTGAGAGAATGATGCATGCCTTTGTTTTCCAGGAGATATTTTATAGAATGGTTAATGTAATCTTCAAGGATGCTTCAACCATTATATAAGTCAATAGGGAACTGATAAAATCTCTTGAGCTGTAATGTTTCATTAGGCAAGGTTGTCCTCTTACCCCATTGCTATTTTTTTTGGTCATAGATACGTTGCATTATCTTCTTATATTCTCTGACATTAGTCCTCCAGTAAAAGGTATCTCACTTTCTAATAATGATTTCATAATTGATGTAATATTTGATAATGGTACATCAATCTTTGTCACCTTAGATCAAAATAATTTGACTCAGGTTGTGAAGAGGATAGATATCTACTGCTTTCCCTTTGGATCTGAAGTGGCCATGCATAAATCACACATACTAAGTTAGCATGAGCATCCTCCTGACTTATTTTCAACTTTGGGTTGGATTAGGAAAGGGCCTGATGAGATGGTTAGATACATGGGTATTCATTTTTCCCTTTAACCCTCCTTCAAAAGTTTACGGGAATGGATTATTGATAAAATAAATAAGAAAATTATAAAATGACATGGTCATCTACTATCTTTACTAGGAAGGATTCAATTATACGATAAAATTATCTTATCATATAATATATATTATGCTTTCTATTGGTTCTTTGGCAAAACTCAAATCAACATGCTTCACAGAATCATAAGAGATTTATTATGGTCAAATGGGAATGGGGGAAATAAAATTCACATGGTCTCATTGTAATTTTGATTTAAAACATAAAATATTGGTGGACTGGGGCTAAAGGACCTTTGGTTGAATGGAATAACTCTGGAAATTAAGTGGATAATCAGAGCCTCCATTAGAAATGATCCCTGGAAATTCCTAGTTAGGAATAATATTTTAAGAGGATTTCCTAAAGTAAATTCAAACTATAAAGCATTAAACATTGCTGATATTCTCATAGGGAATTTCACGGATGAAGTTGTTCACTCACACATATTTGCCTTAATATGGCTATCCTAGGATTCTACTAAACCTTTCATTTATGTCAAATAAGTCTTCGATTGGTTTGGGACATGAGTCAAGGATATAGATCATTATGGTGGAACTTGAATATCAACATGACTCCATTAGACCTCACTAGGGGATGTTATACCTTTTATTGGTACACTAAGTGGTTGAAGAGGTTTAAGGATATATATTCCCATTCATGATGGGCCTCTTGATCAGAGGTCAAATCTATATTTTAGTTCCCTAACTCTTAGCAAAGAACTTTCACCTTCCTCCAAATAGATTTTAAGGGGAGAAATAATGTCTTGTTCATGGAATAAAAAAGGGGAGTTATAGTATAGTTTGAAGTGTAAAAAAGTCCTATCTTTACTTGATTACAATTATCAAATTCTTTAAAATAAACTTTCCTTCTCTAATATTCCCTACCTTACCATTAATCATATCTAGTCTATGCTTGATCCTATGCATGCCTGGTCATTAATGTTTGATGTAATTTGGGCCTCTTGTCTTAAACTCAAGAAATCTTATTTTACCTAGTTACTAATAAATAATAAGTTGGATGTTGGTGATATTTTGAACAATTGTTGTCTTGATAATCCTTTATGTTGTTTTTATAGTGCAACTAAAATGGTTGAGCAAGTTTTTCTCCTACCTTTATGATAATAAGTTAATGAATTATTTTATTAAACATTTAAATTTTATTATTGGTTGTGAGATTGGATGGATGAACATTAAATTTTTTTATGAATGTCCTAATATTAATGTTCATCCCTTTTTTCATAAATTTTGGCTAGTATTCTCAAATGAAATTTTATCATTTTCATGGAAGTAAAGGAAACTAGAAGTTTTCCAAGGGAAGGCTAGAGTAATTACTAAATTCACAATTGAATTCATCCTTCATTTTTATCTTTTTAGATGTTCCTCTAGTTAAAATTACCTCGTGATGAACTAGAGAAGTTCGTCAGGATAGGTCTCCTCAAGATTACCATCCGAACTAGGTTGTGTGTCACTAAATGGGAGTAGAGGTTAAAATTTTAGAGTTTGAATGGGACTATATTAAAGATTAATACTTTGATGAGGCCAAAAATCTAGTGTAGTAAGAGATCAACCCATCTAAATCTGATCATAATGGTCTAGATGGTTGGTTGGTTACAAATGATAATTTATTATAGGATATGTGTAATGATGAGCATGTTAATGGTATTATTAGATAATCCAAATAAAATTTTAATCCATTAGACCTAAAATTATTCCCTAAAGTGGGCTATGATAATGAGGTGGTAGGGCCTTTATCTCGATAACTTAATCTTGAGACACATAACCAAGGTGCATAGGAGGAAGTGTAAAATAATATATATGAGAACATCAACACTTTTTATGATAAGTTGGAGAGGCCAATTGAAATTGAAGGATCATTGTATGTTAAAGACATATTAAATTATGTGAATCATAGCAACATGAAAGTATTATTGGATAAAGTCAACCATTATTCTACTAAATTAGTATTAGGATAAATATGGTTGGACCTTTTGATTGTAATAGCTCTTTACAGGGACCTGACTTGGCTGACTCAGGAAATGGATATGATGGTGAAGGTGTTTTTTCTATTAGGACAAAAGACCCATATGATTTAACCTATGACCTTTGGGGTGGCCTATATTAGATATCTAATGTTTGAATTTATATTTCTACTGATACTATTGGTTTTTGTTTTATGGGTTTCTTGTTTGGAACTATTTTTATATTTCCCCTGACCATCACCACCCAAATCACCTTCAAATATTTCATTAGTTTCATGTTTTTTAGGTCTTACTCTTACCCACACTCTGACATTAATTGAGCCCACATAAATAGAAAATTTGACCCCCACATAGCTCATTACTACCAAATAATTTATGAACAAAAGGTAAGATGAGGTTGGTAGTCATTTATTTTTACTGAATTATAATTTTTTATTTACACTCTTTATATTATCAAAACCCATTTTACCAAAATATAGAATTATATTTTCTTAAGGTATAAGTTTAACCTTTAGGGCAATTGATACTATGTTGTAATTTAGTTGAATTTGATTGATGATTCAATGAGCTATATTGGATGTCAAAAAAAATTAAGATTTGAGGATACTATGTATTTTTTTATTGAGGTTAATGAATATCTCTTAGGAAAATTATAATCCCTTATTCCTATCGATCAATGGATTCCTCAATGTTCATTTACACATGAAATTCTGTAGAGCACATAAAGGTCATCTTCCTACTCAACAAGTACATGATCTCCCTCATCATCCTTGACTCTGTTATTAATTGATTAAGGCTTTGTAATTTGGGATATCTTTGTTGAGTTTGATAAAGGATTTTATTTTTATAAATTAGGGTAGCTTAGTTGAATAAATGTTGAAAATGAAGAAACTAACTAGAAATTAGAATATATTTTCTAAATTTAAATTATTGTCATGATATATTTTTGCCACAATAAAAATGTTATGGGTTCAATTTTTAAAAAAAATTAAGAGAATTTATGTCAATGGACTTTAAAAAATAGTAAAATTATTAAGACTTTGATTTTTGTTTTGGGAATTGATGTTATTTAGTTGAATAGTATTTGAATGTTAAGAAAACATTTAAGGTTTTTTATTTTGTTTTTAAAATTGTGATAATTTATATAAATAGCTTTTGAAAAAATATAATAATTAGGGTTTTGATTATGTTTTGTAAATTGTAATAGCTAGATAATTTTTTAAAATTGTGAAAATGATTAAGACTATTTTTTATTTTGGAAACATTGATATTTAAAGTTGAATTCATTTTTTAAACATAAAAAATAATAAGGGATTTATTTTTATTTGATTAGGTTAAAACAAATATTTTAAAAGGTCTTGAAGCATTTTACAATCAAACAAAATATACAACCTTGAATCTCATTAGAAACACCTTTGCTAATGATAAATAAAAGCATCAAACAAATAACAAACATTTTTTATCCAAAATTCCAAGACTATACGATAAATAAACAATTAAAGAAAAAAAACCAATGAGAAAAATATTATTTTGCATTCAAGAATCAACACAAAATAAAATAACCAACCATAATCATGCCATTGAACAATATCAAGCCCACAACAATTTCTTACCAAGGTATAATGAAACTTCCTAATTATATTCCTCCTCATTTGACTCTTTGTGGTGAATAACATTTTGATAATTATGGAATTTATTTTCATAGTATAATAAGAACTTAATATTTAAAATAAAGTAGGAATTTGATTCAATTTATAAATTAAGTTAGACGTTTGCCAATTGATAGCCTTTGGATTTTTTTTCCTAGGAATTGAAATTAAAAATAATCCTTAATATCACAAAAGTTATCTCTTGTTGAATAAAAATTTATGATATGAGATTTGGTGGAATCATGGAAACCATTCGCTTATTTATGGGTAAATATCTTCCTAGGATTCTTAATTATATATGGTAGAGGATGGGGGGAAGGATTCATGCTTTTCATGTGATCTATCTCATATTTATTTCCTTGTATTGTTTCAAGCATATAAAATTTTGAGGATTTGGAAGGTGTGGTAATAGTATTATGGTTTCATATATGAAATAAAAATGTGGGAAGGTGGACAAGATAGTTGTCAAGCGAGGAGACATACAATGGATCTAGGCGATCCATTTGGTAGGTTTTAGATTGAAATTTAGACAATGAAGTAAAATGGTGTGAATGTAAATAATTATGATGTGTAAGAGTATATTTATAATAAATTTTCATTATATTGAATATGTGAGGAATGTATTTAAACCTACTATTATATCCTTCATGTAGGAAACTAGGTTATAAGGATAGATGCTGATGTTTCGAAACTAGATTTTTTGAGAACTACTACTTTTGATGCTCATAAAATTCCATCTTAAAAAAACATATGACACTAAGGAGTTGGAAATTCATGATGTACAAGGATAAATTCTCATGTAGTTATCTACTCATGTAAAACAATATATTAATCGTACTTTCTATGTGAATGAATAACGTCTATGTCAGTATGATATTATAAAGTAGAAAGAACAATGAGTACAAAAAAGTGAATTTTAATATGATGAAAAATTTATTGATATGCATTGAAAGGAGAAAATGAATGATGCAGATTAGTAATACTCACTGAGGGAGGGATTAAATGAAACCATGAATATTTGTAATGTCAACCATATAAATTTCAATGTTGGAACTGCAATGATCTCATATATCACGATTGTTTGATTATAAATGGGACTCTCAAAAATGGTTCCTTAGTTAGGGGAATAAATAATGATGATGGTCCCTCTAAATCAAAGTTAAATTTAATTTTTAGGACCATTTTAATTGGAATAAATATTATCCTTCATGATATTTTGAATCATATAATTGATTCCACATATAGGTTGATCCAATTGAGAATTGGGTTACCCTCATATGAATAACATGTCATCTAGTATTAAAATTAATTATAGCATGACTAAAATTTGGTAGACTAAAACATTACCAGGGTAAGTGTATAGAGTTAGGGGATAATTATTTAGAAAATTCCTATAATGTGAACACATTATTAAATAATTTAATCACATTATTGACATAATGTGATTGTGTTATTTAAATTATGGCTCAAAAATTATAGAACCATAACATGATCATGTTACTTTTAAAATAATAACATGATCATATTCCTATTTTTTTCACATTAAATAATGTGAACATGTACATGGATCAAATATTGGTTAAAAGATAACATGATCACACTATTTTAAAAGTAATAACATAATTATGAAGCTATTATTTTGCACATAGAAGCATGTTGACATTCACATGAAGCCAATCTTGGCTAGAAATGAATATTTAATACTATAAATGTAACATTTATTTCCTTATAATTTAAATTAACATTAGTAAATACAATAAATGAGGGTCAATCTACATCTAATAGAGTTGGTATCATAGTCCCATGCCTTATGATGTAGAAAATAATTTTTAAAATTCTTATTTGGTCAGTAGTTAATCATTTTAAAGCTATAAGAGTTGAACCTAGGGATTTTAGAGTATAACATTTTCATTTAATGTCCATTTTTGGTAAACATATACTCATTTTTAGGTTTTTATTCCTTTTTCATTGATTTATGGTGTCTTGAATAGTCCTAGGTTTGTAAAAATTGATATTTTCAAACCATTTAAATTAAATTGATGTAAATAGGTGTGATTGGGGTAGCATAGGTCACATTGATGACCTTTACATATCAAACAAACACTTTGTGTTAATTTCACTTATTCATCATATCTCCCTCATCCCTAATCACTTCTTATTTATGCCTCATCACCCTGAATCACTCTCTCAGCATTCCCCATTATCTTTAATAACTCCATCATTTACCCTCACTATCCATATTCATCTTTAATATCTCACTCATCATCATTGATTACCCTCTCATTGACCCTCACTATCCCTCATCATCTCTAATAACTCACTCATCATCCCTCATTGTCCCTCATCATTCCCTAATTTAACCTCTCCATCCATCATCATCTTTAGTCACTCCCTCATAATCCCTATTCACTCCTTCATTGGATCTCACTATCCCTCATCATAATTAATTAATATTTTACCATCCTTCATCATCACTTCATCATCCATAATCACTCCTTCCTCATCTATCATTGTCCCTAATCAATCCATTATTGAACCTCACTCTTTCTCATAATTTATAAATATTCACTTATCATCCATGATCACTTCCTCATTAACCCACACCGTCCCTCATCATTCATAATTAGTGATTCATCATACATCATCATCTCTAATCACTCCTTCCTCATCCTTTTTCTCCCTTAATCACTCCCTCATGAATCCTTACCATCCCTCATTATCCATAATCACTACTTCATCCTCCCTAACCAATACCTCATTGACCCTCACCATCACTAATCATCCCTATTGACTCCATCATCATCTCTGCTCAATTCCTCCTCATCCTTCCTCATCCTTAATTAGTCTATCGACTACCTTGATGGTGGTACTTTTTTAGGGTTTAACAATGTTAGGAACTATAACTAGAGAGTTGATTGTTAGTATAAAATATAAGATAATGATCAAAATGATGTGGAGGAAATTTTAAAACATAACTATTTCACCTATGAAAAAATATAGACATAATATAAATGATATAATTCACAATTGAAAATTTGCCAAAAAATACAAGCAAGTAAAACCACCATAGCACCAACAATGGGTAGTAAATATATGAGGACCACCAAGATATGTGATTTCCTAAAACCAATCAATTGCTTCCCATATGAGAATATTTTATGATTCGAATAATTACATCAAAGGAATTCAAATTATATGTCTATTGATTGAGTTATCATACCAGTGAGTGTAAAATAATTTTCAAATAATTAGAATGTGTAGTCTAATATTGGAAAGTAGTGCTTAATTCGTAACTTCAATATTAATTCAAATGAAGAGTGTCATGCTATGAGATATCTAATTAAACATATTGAGAAGAGGGTAGAAGTTAGATAGTGCTATAAAAAGGTAAGTAGATAATTTATTATAAAACTAATGATATGGTTGGTAATAAAAATATCTCTACTTCCCCCAATAAGAAATTGTATGAATTAAAAATATTGTTTCATTAACAAATGTAGATAAATGGTGATCCAATAAAATTCATAATTTTTAATTGAAATAAGAATGATTTAATTTATTCTAAAGAATATTTTAAAAAATTGAACTTGAAATTTATACATCATCTATAACCATATGTTAGTGTATGGTATAGTGTATGCCTTGGCAAATAGATCACCTAGTAGTGTCACTTGGTATACAGAATAATTTTTTTATAAGATACAATCCTTTATGACATCACCATTAGAGGTGTATCACATTTCACATGTTGTCAACCATATGTTAACCATTACCATCTAGTCTATGAAGTAAAGCCTTGAAATGTTGTGATAGATTATCATGATATCAGATACCATATATCATAGGTAGTTCATAAAATTTTAGTCATTACTTCTAGGAAATCAAAGAATATTATTATTTATAGTAAGAACTATATTATTGATATTAATAAGTAAATCTAGTAACATCCTTATGTCACCATATCATAGTGTGCTTTATCCAACAATAAAAAATACAAAATTTAAACTAGATGAATACAAGGATATCTTTCAATCACCTAAATAAGTTCCTACTTATTGGACACTAAACAATACTATTGATTTTATCCCTTAACTAACTCTACGTCAAACCTCTATATACAACATATCATTTCTAGAGAATAAATAGATCAATTGGTAGATCCATAAAATCATGGATAATAGACACATTATACCATAATCATTGCCTTGGATAAGGCCAATTATTCTTATGCCAAATTTGTGAATAAATTAAAATAATATTAATAAGATTAAAGTGAAGAACTATTATCCTCATCTAAATATTAAGGCATTTTTATACTGTATCTATGGTGTAGAAATATTTTCCAAAATTGATCTTAATTTTAAGTATCATCATATTCATGTTGAACCTCTAGATATTTGGAATATAGTCTTAAAAATAAAGGATGTATTGATTTAATAGTTCGTTATGCCTTTTAGGTTAACTCATGTAGCTAATTGATTCATTGAGATGTTGAATGACATCTTTAGGCCTTTTGCCTCTATCATTTTTTTAGTCTACCTTGATGACATCTTAATCTTTAGAAAACATAGGATGAACATCTACACCATGCTTAACATTGTGTAAAAAAATATTTTTATGATAACATGAATAACTATTCATTTTTAATGCAAGAGATAAAATATTTGGGATAGATTACACACACAAGGAGTGCATGTGTGAACCTCACCAAGATTCAAGTTATACATGAATATAAAACACCAAATAACTTTTCATCCAATTTAAATATTCTTAGAATTAAAAAATTATACAAGAGATTTATGTTTAAGTTTTATCCTTTAAATCAAGCTACCAAAGGTGGAACCAAATAAAGTTTCATCTAGTCAGATTCACAACAAAGATAATTTTATGAAATAAAATTTATAATCTATTTTGTGTTAGTACTTATTTTACTTGATGATAAATTTGGAATATCATCAAATTCATTCTTTAATAAAATTGATTATCATAACTGGGTATTGATAATTGAACAAGTGATAAAAAAGAGTTAATTTCTATTATAATGGATTAAATTACGTCTGATTAGAATCAAATGTACCTTTAGAGTATATAATTTTTGTAGATGATGTTGAAATGATTTGGGATGATGAGGGATGGTGAGGGTCAATGATGGAGTTATGAGGGATGGTGAAGGATCATGAGGGTAAATGAGGGAGTGATTGTCAATGATAAGGGATAAGGAAAGATTGATTAGGGATGAGGAAGGATGATAAGGGAGTGATTAGGTATGATGAGGGATGGTGATAGTTAATTAAAGAGTAATTAGTGATGATAAACATAAGTGATTAGAGATCATAAGGGATAATGAAGGTCGATGAGGGAGTGATTAGGAATGAGGAGGGATGAGGAGGGAGTTAAAAGGGATGAGTAAGTTATTAGTGATGATGATGGATGAGGAAAGAGTTATTAGGGATGATGAAGGATATTGAGGGTCAACAGAGGAGTGATTATGGATGATAAGGGAGTGAATAGAGATGACCAGGGATATTAAGCGTCAATGAGGGAGTGATTAGGGATAATGAGTATTGATGAGATAGTGATTAGGGGTAATGAGGGATGAGTAGGAAGTGATC
>JARHVA010002620.1:380000-385000 GCA_037957365.1 Torreya grandis | reverse complement strand
CCACGTGTTAAAACAACTCATTGATGGTGATTGACATATTTTGAAAATTATTTTTCACAAACAGTACTAATTAAATTTGATCATGCCTCATGATCATGTTCATCATGTATAAATTGTGTGGCATATGTGAAATGATGATCCCTATATCCAAATATATGTTTAAATTTTTTATGTAGATGTACACATTAGAATGGTGGTTCTAGCCATTCACATCTTCCATTAGGAAACAATGTTGGAATCCCATATCAAGTATGCCTAATGTGACATAATCATTGATTATAGATTCTCTAATCCCTGACCAATTAATTATTTGTATAATACATACATTAGGTTAATATACCCATTCTTGGATTAATTCCATCTATCTTGATGAATTTAGTGTTTTGGAGGCCATCGATGTTGTGTGATTAATGATATTTCATTAATCCATATCCATCAATAAACTTACAAATAAATATTCATTTACATCATAATAAAGTTGTACATAGATAATGTGTAGATGGATAAAAACATTTTCATTAGAGTCAAGTGGAATTTTAAAAAGATCATTTTCATAAAACTATACTTTGGAATATAACATATCATGTTCTAGTTTATACTTAAATGCTTTATATATGAACTTTATATTGGTATTAAATTTATAATTTATTGCATGTTTATTCTTCCTTAGAACTATAATCATTGGAAAATATTTTATTCAATTTGTAAAATCCTTATATATGTATTATACTTCTTGTAAAAAACTAATTTTATGTCTTTTATATTTATACTAGTGTCTAGTTTCATATGTGTGACTTATAGGATTGGATTAACACAAGATATTAACATGTCCTCAACCTGTGTTAATATTTAAATTTATGGTACATGTGGCTCATGATCCATTATTTTTTTTTCACTAAAAACAATTATTATCTCCCTATTATCAACATATATTACATACATGGCCTTCAGGTGTTTAATAAACAATCATTCCAATGTAAATTGTATATAGTGAAACAAGATTATCTAGATTGTGTTTAAAAATAATTTGAAAAGTACTCAATTATTTCCAAAGAATTCCATTTGGATTATTTATATTTTTTTATATTTTAATTTATGAGTCTTGAATCCTTTTTCTTATTAAAGGTTGTGATGTTGAGACTTATTGTAAATCATTATTTTGCATTCTTCTTATTATTATTTATTGTGATATTCTCTAATATTGTATACAAATATTTTTTAGATTATTTGAATCATAAATTTTAATTACATCTTGATATTCATTATGGTGTTTTTATCACATGATCTATTTATACTAAATTTATCTCTTCAAATTTAATGTCAACATTAGCTATTGATCAATGATAGTGACTTTGAGATGCATCATAGTGAAGTTCTTGTTTGCATTTTGGTTTTTCCTTAGTTAATTTATTTTAATGAAATATATTGATAAAATTATTCTTAATACATTTTTCTCATATTGAGATGTTTATTCATGGTTTTTTCTCATCTTATTTGCATGTTCTCCGTTTTTCTTCTAATTATTTAGTTGTCAATCTGACCCTATGTTATTTAAATATTTATTTATAATTATTTTTATCACTTTGATTTTCACCCTTTTAAGAGATGGAAAATTTATTCTTATCTAAGTATAATAATAGAAACACCTCTAGGCTTGTGGGTATCCTAAATATGAGGTGAATCTCTAGATAGGGCTAACTTCATTGATGTATCACTTTGGATAAAAAATGTAGTAAAATTTAGGGGGGAGGGTGAAAAGAGAGAGATATATAACTAAAATAAAACTAACCTAAGGGAGGTGATACACCAAACTAGGTGATATATAAGAAATCATGAGATAAACTGAACATACACTTCTCCAATCTTCATCTTCTCACATTAATGTTACATTGTGAGGTTATGGATGAATGTGTAAATCTAAGAGAACTAGAAAAGATGCCTATGAGAAAAATAATAAATATAATAACTCACTCAAACCTATTAATATTTTAGAGAATTTCATGTGCCCTGTAAGAAGAAGGTATTCAACTGCAAATAAGATGCAAGAACAAGATAATATGCTAAGGAATCGATAGTCTTTACTAAGAAAGATCCACATTAAAATAAAATACAATAAGAATAATAATAAAAAGGTAAAATATAGTATTATTATTCATCAAATTTTATGAATTTTAGTATGGCTTCTCTATACTCAGGTGGAGTATGAACTACAATGGCCAAAATGGCTAGTTCTTATAGAACTTGAGAGAGAGGGGAGAAGAGAGAAGTTAAAGGGTCAATAGGACACCAATAAATCTAAGAGAATCAATTAATTATGAATGAGAAGAAGATATGGTATGAAACATACAAGTTCAAGAATCCCATGTGTCCATCCAAGTAATCAAATATTGCAAAATGGTATAAAACTCCTCATTCTTACTCAAAAAGCTGTCTGCATGATTGGCCCTATCTGAACACATCATAACTAAATAAGACAAGTTATAATGATTATAAATAATTTAAATGGTCTCAATAATTCCTATTTATTCATTTTTATATTTCTTGTCATCTAAAATCATCCTAAACTAAGTTATCATCATTTAATGTCAAGAAAACCCCTCTTCCATGCACCCTGCACACTTGGCATCAAAATTGGCATCAGTTTCCCATGAAAATATATTGGATGGATTTTATGACAAATTTAAATACATTCCATGGCCTTATAATAATCATTAACACTTTAAAATGATCTCACTTGAAGTTTTCCATCCTTCTCACTAGCTTATCCAATATGCTAGTTTTGACTAGCTAAAATGAGAGCTATTATTCAAACCATTATAAGCTTATTAAAGGAATTAAATGAAAATATATAGTTATAAAAAGTATAAATGTTCTCTAAAAACTTTATATAATCTTTAGACTCCTCTTGTAGCCTGTAAAACACATAAAATGGTCAATAATAGCCTATTTTGTACCCTGTTCATATAGGTCCATACAACTAAAAATACTAGGAGGGATGTTTATTGAGTCATTATAAATTTTTTTAAAAAAATTAATGTTAAAAATATTATATTATAATTCATCTCTATCTTTATTTCTCTAGACTAGTCCTTGCAACGATTTTAAGGTTTCTTAATAGTTTTGACCTGTAATGATGTTTCATAAAGGTCTAACATCCAAATCTCAAAATAATTCCACAAAATTGATTTTAAATACATTATATAACTCCTAAAAAAAAATTTGTCTCCCATTCATATCCTCCAAGAAGATACAATCTTCTAAAATTTCCTTATCGAGCTTGTCTCTTTATTCCAACTGGCCTTAGTGACCTTAAAGCCTGAAATTGATCCTCTCATGACTTCTTACATACACCAATGGCTCAAAAACATCTGATTTTTTCAAAAAATAAAATAAAAAAATCCATAGGATATATATCACTCCTAGGGCTATAAATTAAATTTACATATTTTTTAGGCTCTAGGACAAAATCTTGCTCAAGGTTCATGACTACAATTGTAAGAATGTAGGGTACCATGTTGAGTTAAATACCAATTTTAATATTTTAATATGTTTATATTTATATTTAATATCTATCCAAATCTTAATTAAATATTCTAAACATCTCATAAAATCACCCATTCATCTCTTTTCTCCAAACTATAGGGTTTATGCATGGGGAAAGTACCCCCTATCTGAGATAAAATACGGGGCACTTCACCTATTTTCTCAAACAAGATGAAGGTTTGAGAGGTTTATCTAGGTGATGGATACCATATTTAATATTTTTCTATCCTTTTATAAATTTATTTTCCTCCCAAACTCTTTAGATTTCCAAGGCAGACTATTAAGATGTATACTATGCACAGGCTTCTCCTAATTTGACTGTGTTTTGCATCATTTTGAGCCCTTCCTTTTTTACATATCCGTTTTAATATGTATATTTATGTTTTCATAATTATAATACATTTTTTATAATCAAAATTATAAAACTTTTACCCCTTTATACACCGTTTTTACTCTTGAATTCACAAGATGGTGCTACCGTACCTAACTGTGTTGCCCCTTTGGAACCCTACCTATAGGTGATTTTGAAGTATTTGGACATTTTTATGATGATCCACACTTCATTTAAGTTATAAAGACATTTTTGATATGATTTATATCTATTTTATTCAATTTTATGTCCTATCCACCTTAGCAACTCAACTCATTTATTCCTTGCCCCTCCACACAATCATCTACAGTTGATTATGGGGGCCTGTAGGTACACAATTACTTCTTTGAGAATTGGTCATAGTGTTTAAAACACTCTTAAAGTACCATATTACAAATTTTTAATCTATTATATGATTTTATTCATTTATTTTAGTCTAGACCATTATTTAATACCTCAGGTCTATTCACTACCACCCTATAGTCACCTATAATTAACTATAGGGAGTCCTATAGGTGGTGTTTCTCTTAGAACTTTTTTATATGTTCATAATATATTCACTGATATATTTGAAAATATTTGGAGTCCCCATAAAAATAAAATATTATAACTCCATGTCTACCTCTATCTTCATGCCTAGATTAATAGCCCTAGTCTATTGTAGGTGAACATTCTAGGTAGAAGGAAACCTGTAGGTGAGCATAAATCCCCAACATAGTATTTGATCACCCCTAGATGATCATTAGGACATTAATGCTCAATTTAATCATTTATATTCATATTCATGAGCTATCATGGTCTATAAATATCATCCTTGACTGTAAGGTCATTTTGTAGTTCAAAGCCTATATAATTTACTACCTCATTTTAGTGGTTTTAGAGGAATATTTAGAAGTTGTTCTGTATGACTCTTATAGTGCACATTTTATATTACTTATAGTATCTCATTTGTTTTAGACTAATATGGTGATGTATTAAACTTATAAATACTATCAGTATACCTCCATAGACATATTAAAAGTCTTACACAGTTCATCTAGCTAATTGTATGTGACAATCCTATATCAAATTGGCTACATGATGCTTC
>JARHVA010002620.1:330000-370000 GCA_037957365.1 Torreya grandis | reverse complement strand
TATGGATCAATATCAAATAACTCTTTGATAGCTTTAAATCTAATTTCTTCACTCACCATTATTGTTAATAACACTAGTCTCTCGCTCAATGCATTAGCTACCTGATTCTATTTTCATGATTTATGTTTTAATATAAAAGTGTATCCTTTGAATAAAGAAACCCACTTTTCATGCCTACTATTCAACTTCTTTTATGTATTCACATACTTCAAAGCCTCATGATCTCATTAAAATTTCTTACTAAAATATGTTATTGGATTTCCTTCTTGACTCAACACAACACCAATTCTCACAAATGAAGCATCATAATCAACCAAAAAAATGTTATTAAATTTTGTTAATGCTAATATTAGTATTTCTATAATATTTTTCTTCAAAATTTCAAAACTTTTTATGGCTAATCTAGTCCATGCAAATTCCTTCCCTCTCATATAATCTACTATTGGTGACACAATACTACAAAAATTATTAATAATTTTTTTGTATAAAATTACTAGACCATGGAAACTTCTTACTTTTTTAATGCTTTTTGATATAGGCCACTCAATAATTTACTTTATCTTTTCTACATCCATTTTCATACCATTTGTAGAAACTACAAATCCCAAAAATACTAAATTGTTCTGCATACAACTTCTCCTTTCTTAACAAATCCATTACCATTCTCAAATGTTGTAAGTGTTATTATTTAGTCTTACTTAATATCAAAATATCATCAAAATAAATAACCATAAACATACAAATATACTCTTGTAGCATTGTATTCATCACCCTCATAAATCTACTAGGTACATTAGATAATTTGAATGGCATTACCATCTACTCATATAAGCCATACCTAGTCTTGAATATATTTTTTGACTTATTTACTTCATGAATTCAAATATGATAATAACCATTCCTTAGATTAATTTTATTAAAATATTTTCCTCCTACAAGCACATCCTTCATATCATCTAAATGAGGTATAGGAAACTTGTACTTTAATGTAATTTTATTAATTTTTCTACAATCCACACATTCTCCATCATCCATATTTATTTAGAATTATCAATGGTGGTGTTGCATATGGACTCATACTCTCCCTTATCACTTTCTTCCTTAGCAATCTAGTAACTTATTTATTTAATTTTGTATGTTTTGTTGGACCCATCATATAAGCTACTTGATTAGGTATATTTGATCTTGGAATCAAATCAATGTGATGTTGAATATCTCTCTTAGGTGGTACACTATATGGTAACTCATCAATCATAACATCTGCATATTCTTTCAACACTCTTTTTACTTCTATTGGTATTGGCACCATTTCTATTTCTTCATTCTTTGCTAGTAGTAAATAATGGCAACATGTTACCTTTATATCTTGGATAAATTCTTTAGTATAGAGCATGCTTTTTGTCTTGTCTTCCTCTTTAAGAGGTAACAAAACTACCTTTGTACCACCTTTTCAAAAAGTGTATGTGTTCTTTGTTGCATCATGAACTACTTTCTTGTTAAATTACCATGGCCTCCCCAATAACACATGACATGCATCCATCAGAATAACATCACACAATATTTCATCGTTATAATTTTTTCCTATAGAAAACTTAATTAAGCACATTTTATCTACTATAAACTCATTCCATTTCTTAAACCATGAAATATGATAAGGGTTAGGATGCTTTTCACATTGCTGATTTAGTTTCTCAATTAGTTCTTTAGAAAACATATTTTCACAACTACCACCATCTATAATTACTTTACAAACCTTTCCACCTAAAGTACATCTTGTTCAAAAAATATATGATCACATCCACGCATCACCACCTTATTTAAAGACACTTGATCCTTCCTTGGAATGATCATGGTTCTTCTCATCATGAGATTCTCTTCTACATAAGCTGGTGTAACTTTAGTATTTTTCTCTTCTATTTTAGCATCAACTATATTTACTCTTGGATGATCTTGTTACCTCCTTTCTTGATTTTGATAGTGTGGACACTCAAACACTCTATACCCTTCTTCTCCACATCTATAAGAGATATAAGATCTACATTGATTTTGAAACCATCGTCTAGCACCTCCATAACCTCATCCTCTCTAAAATCCTCTTCCTCATTGTTCATATTGAAATCCTTGCCTATTATCATCTTGCCTTTTTTAACCACATGATGATTCTACTATATTTACATCAGATCCACCTTTGGTGGTAGTAAACCCACCTTGTCCCTTTATTAGAGGGCATTTGACTCTTCTTGGACTAGTAGATGTCCTTCTAAAATTTTGTTTATTTTGGTTTTCTTCTACCTTTAGAGCTAATTGATAAGCCTCACCCATATTAAGTATTCTATGCATGTGTAATTCATATTGAATAGAAAATTTCAAACCATTTACATACATTATAGTCATCTACTCTTAGGAAACACATGGACAGTTGTAGAGAGGACAATGGGTGGTGGAGGGAAATTAGAGAGTGGTAGTGAATGGGAAATTAGTGGAAGACTTTGCTCTATAGGGATTATTTTAGTCAATTGGTTAGTATCAATATTCAATTCTTGTAGCTATTTGCCGGAAATCAAATCCTTTGTAATGAAACCATGAAATAAATTAAATGCAAGAGGGTAACTTTAGACATTTAAGTTGACCTAATTCTTATGGAATTTCACTTACAATGATGTTCTAGATGAGATCATTTTTTGTGAGAAATGAGAGATATCTAATGAAATGGGAAAGGGAAACATCTAATTGCATATTTGGTAGCTCAAGGGAATAAACTATCTTGCTGGCAGAATCACAAGAAATCTAGTCCAATTATAGAAGTGAATAGGAGGTACCTAATTGGCAAAGACATTCATATAATTAGAACCTATACAATAATTGAATCATGATGATAATCAATTAAATGGTAAAATAAATTAAGGTAAAACACTTTAAGGCTATATTTACATGTAAGCAAATTAAATGCCTAATATAGTTTTTCAAATACATGGTTTTTTTAAGTTGTAGAAGAAGTTAATTATTTTACCTTGAGTTTGTGACTACCTAAACTTATATTAACATATGATAAATTACGGTGGTGTTTCTCATCTAAGATATGGTGGCCCTCGTCGAAATCATTAATGAATAAGAACAACACAACTACAAATAAAAATAACAAGAACCCTATTTTGAGAGCCATGGTAACACTATAGTTGTGTTGTCAAAAATGTAATTGATGGAAATAGTTATGTAGTAAAATTAAATAATCAATATCCTAATCATTAATTAAAATTTTAATAACTATCATTACGTTTTTTGTGGTTTCACAATATTTAATATATCTGTGAAACCTTTCTTGTAGCCATGCAGGTGTTTCTAAATTCATTGAAAAATAATCTTGAATAATTTCTTTTACATTCTCAATATAAAATGGATATTAATTATTAATATTTATACAATACAAACTCTCATATCCTCATTTATATCAATGTACGCTTTATGTAAAAATTGTGATGGAGACTATGACTACTATGTAAAATGTATTTTGAATATTTTCTTGAAATATTATTTTTTCACATCATGGAATGTGTGAATGTACTCAAAATTATTAACATGAAATAAATCAAATAAATTAAGATAAAAATGTGGAAGGAAAAATTAAGGAGGTTGTTATTTGAATTTAAAAATTGTAATGCACTGCCTCCACACACCTAAAAATGCATCCATTTTTTAATGTTTTCTTGATAGGTATGTTAATCAGAAGAATAATATAAATAAAAGGGATGAAAATCAAAATTAAAATAGGATACAAATCCATATCAATGATTACAATTATTACCAGGAAGATCAGTTGTCATGACGACTTAGCATTTTCTTAAAACGAAAATGAGAATGTTTATGAAAAAATGGACCTCATCCATTCATGGGTGACTGTTTCATGTTAAATTTCATTAGGAAATATATGGTCACTCATATTTTATATATGGGGAAAATAAATCATATAATGTCCACATAAATGGAAGGCATACTTCATAGATATAATTTTTTTCTGACCCCATTATTCTCAACTATAGAAAAGGACAACAAACTCAAAAATAAAACCACCATTCCAATGATCAACTATATTGGAATAGTTTAATCCTACCTCTAGGTTCTTATTTTATTTTATAGTTTATAAATCCAAATGGATGGAACATACCTTTTATAGCTTACAAGTAGTAGGTAAATAACACATTTTAAATAAAAGATTGAAAATAACACCAAATAATAATGTTAGAGATTAAGTCTATGACCTCCTACCTATTGTCATGGGATACTAATACTTTTATGAGATGAAAAATGGATAAAATTCAATAGAAAAACTTTAATTATCTCATTGCAAATAAAGTAATAACAATTGATATATTAACCTAAACTTTATGTTCATAGTAAAACACTACACAAGGCATATGTGGTTAAATCACACTATGACAACCAATTTATTAATAATAATTGTCCCTTCTATTATTTCATACTCTAGCCAACAAGGAAGGTTCTTTGAATGATCATAGTCTCAAGGTAAATATTTTAAAGAGGTTAAGGCTTATTTTAATCATACACACATTTAAAGGCCCAAAAAGGTAGGGACCACATCAATAACATAAGAATGCCATTATATATAAGGTAGGGCATTACATGCCCTTCCCCTTATTAAATTGTTGTCCTCAATTCAATAAATATAGATATATCACACTTTCAGTTACTAATGCACATTTATTTCCTACCTCTTAAATAAAATTGTATTTTTATCATTTCACTACATAATGGTCCCAAGTTCTCCAAATTGGGCCAAATACGCCCCTTAAAAAGGTATATTTTAAGATTAAATTTCTCTTAATATTCATCCATATTTTAAAAAATTTACTTTGTCAATATGGAACACACAATGGCTAAAATTGAAAGTTTTTAAAAGCCTACACTTAAAGTATTATATTATATAGAATCCCTTGGGTTGAAGAAAATCCTCTTGGGATATGAGTTTAACACCACAATATGTGAAAACAACTCAAGCATTAGAAACTAATATAGGATATTTTAACATGGTGTAATATATATTTCCAGACATATTTATTAATTCAAAAATACATTACAATATGAATCATAATGCCACACCAAAAATATAAATTATACCAATGACAAGGTATAGGTTATAACTAAAAGATTCACATCATGTATCAAGGGAAGATTATGAGATTACCCAAGAATCCCATCATATAAATAGAAATTATATTTAAATATATTTGATACAAATCAAAATAATATATTTCTAGCACAAAATACATACTCATATGATGGTTCTAGTTATTACAATGTAAATATTCATAGATGCATTCACCAAGAATCATATGATAATCATAATTTTAGAAGAATATAAAAATAACTTCCCTTATTATCTTTCCATTTTAACTATCACCACGTACAATTTAGGGTATATGGTAATGTTTTTATGAATAAACAATTTAAATAATCAAAATGAATACATTCAATAAATCTTACCAATCCATGACCCTTGTCATGGACACACGATATAAGACCAATGCACCTATTTTATGTTGTAATATCTAGTTCTAAGTGTATAATATGGTTATCAACAATTTTAATGGAACATATATGTAGTTTCCATGACCACAAGTCCCTTATTTCCATCCTTATGATACATTAATAATAATTAGTGGACGGACATAAGTGGGCCTCCACACACACCAGATAACACTTTGATTTTTTACATTTATTTACTATACAAGTTTCACAATAAAAATATGATAACTCAAAGGGATGAAATTTAAAATTCAAATAGGATACAAAAGCATAAAAATTATTTCAATTAGTTTACCATTCAAGATCACTTATGATGATGAATTGGGATTGTCTAGTAAGGAGAATGAGAAGGTATCTGAAATCATTGCCTAGAACTATCACTGGGTGAAATATCAGTTATGGAGGAAATCATTGTTTCTACATAGGATTTAATTCTAGAAGACTTGTTAGGTAATAAATATTCATTTATTTATCAATTTTTTTTATCTTGGATTCATGATATGTAGTAAAATGTTCTTGTTCTTCGAAAATTTAAAAGCATTTAATTGTTGTGACATGTGATATTTGAGATGTACTAGGGTGTTTGTGGGATATGAATACTCAATGGAACTAGTTAGGTATTAATTATATTTAATCATGTATGTAAACCTATTCTAGGATATGAGATGAATGAGATTGGTCTTATTATATGATTTAGCAAAATCAAGGTCTAAGAATTTGATGTTGTAGTGAATGTCATTGTGAGAATGTGATGTGATTGTGTCATTTGTATATATTATATTTTTATTGATTAAATATATATATATATATATATATATATATATATATATATATATATATATATATATATATATATATATATATATATATATTATTGTTGCATTTTAATACAAATTTATTTGACTATTATGATTAATTTGTGGTCTAAGGTATTTAATAACTGAGAACCATAATTATGTCTACTTAGTTTCATATTAGATAAAGGTGATAGTTATTTTATTGATTGTTGTTTTCCATAATAATGAGTATGGGTATAAATTAGCTATAGACATCTTCCATCAATATCATTTTCTATAAGGTGTAAGGTGTAATTGTTATGAGATCAAAATCTGGTATGAGGACCTTTGATTTCATAAGAAATAACACATAAAAGAGGATTAGGAGGTAAACGATCACAAGTGGTTAGATCACTTGTAGAATTATATCTTAATTAAGTGATACTAAAAATTTAATATATAATGGAATAAGTGGAAATAAAAAATCATCATAGAATAAAATTATTAGATGATAAAAGTGATATTGAGGTTGTAAAATAAACACATGAATATTAGGATGTGGAAGAAAAAAAATTAAATTACATGGATATATTATTGATTTTTTTTTGGAGAATGAAAAATAATCCAAAATTATACCTTGGAAGTTATTCCAAGATTTTTATTCCTCAAGAGTTGGTTAATAGGATGACCAAGTTAGAGAAATACTTTTGAGTATGAAAATATGGAAGATCACATGTGAGTTAAGTTTGTTAGATAAAAGTTGAAAGGTTAAACATATTTATGGTGTGAACATGTACAATATAATACTATTTAAAAAGGAAAATAAATTATTAATGTAATGAATATATTTTTTGTGAAGTTGAAAGCTAAGTTTATTCATTAGGACTATAACATGAGTTTATTTGCGAAAATCCAAAACCTGTAATAAAGAGAGATGATTATAAAAAAATACAATAAGGAATATTATATACTTACTATTAAAGAATGTCACATGGAAGATTATGTTGAGAAGATATCAAGATGTGTAAATGGATTTCACATGAAAATTTAGAATGATTTGGGTATGATTAGACTGTGATTTATTGGGGAATCATATTAGTGTATGATGAAATGAGAAAAAAATTTATAATGAATATAATAATGGAAAACATCAAAAGAAAGAGAAAGATGAGGATTCACATGTTGTCATAGAACTGATAGAGGTTATTTGGGACAAATGTAAGAAGACATTGTAATTAATTTTTAGCATAATGATGGTAATACCCATTGAGGTAAAGATAATTTTAGAGGTAGATTATCCTATAGATGAGGTAGTTGTCATGGATTTAATGGGATGTGTTACAAGTATGGTGATATTAACCACATAGAATTTGAGTGTCTTCATATATATAATAAAAAAAAAATATTAAATTATGTAATTGGACATATCATATAAGTGGATAAGGAAATTATTGTGTGTATTCATAACATACATGAACCTAAGATGATGGAAGTTCTCATGATGAATATGATATTATTGATGCATGTGAAAGAGGATAATAGTCATATGAAAACAAATAATGTTTTGAGTAAAATTTGTAAATTTGAAGTTAAATTTTCTTAATTGATAATTATTTAGTGTTTTTAACATGTATAATATTATTTCATTATAAATGATAGATAAAGTAAATGTGAGTAGAGTTTTGTTTCTAAATCCATATAACTTTTCTTGATTGTTGAACAAACATCATGTTCTACTAAATGAAAATTATCTAGTATGTTTTTAAATCGATACATTTATAGATAATGTTTAAATTGACATAATGCCTATATAATTATTCCATATTCTCTTGGAAGGCATTGTATGTTTGTCTACCCGACACAACATGATGGCTAGGATAACACATGTATGTAAAGGATAAGTCTGAATAAGTGGAACAAAATCTAAAAGTGTTAATAGTTCTTAGAAAACAATATTAGAATGAAATGAAGCATAATGAATTATGTGTTGATTGAAAACCCAATGCAAGAACACAAAAATGTACCATAGAAAAAACACTATCACATGAGGTAAAATAAATAGTAAATAAGTTAATGGAGATTATATTCTAGATGTGTTGTGGTTGAAGAAAAGTATATGTCATCACATGGATTTGATACCTAGGTTGAGTTTACCAAATAAAGCAACACATAAATTGACTCTGAAAGAGAATACAAATTTTTAAAGATAAGTTCAACATTTTTTTAAATGGGGAATGATCAGAGAACTATTGAGCCCACACACAATACTAGTAGTATTAATTATTGAGAAGAATTGATAATGGATAATGTGCACTAATTCAAGATAGATGAACAATATTACTTCTAAGTCTACATCTCCATTGACATGTATGGATGATTTAATGGATTTATTTTCTAGAGTGATATGCATCACAAAAACATAATTATAGAGTGGATATTACCAATCTCACATAAGAGATGTTGACAAATGCAAGATAATGTAGAAAATGAAATAAGGGTTATATGAGTAGATGTTTAAGCCATTTGGTTTAACTAATGTACCAAGTACATTCATTATATTTATTAATGAAGCTATTAAAAAAAAGGGGTATGTTTTTCATTGTGTCCATTGATCACATATTGATTTTTAGTAAAACAAAAAATGCACACATGCAACACATGCCTAAAGTATTATAAAGGTTGTGAGAGGAAAATTTATTAATTTGAAATGTTTTTTCATGGAAAAATAATTAGTAAACTTGGGAATTATAATTTATCAATAAATTTTTAAAAGGGATGAAGAAAAAGTTTGAGCTATAGTGGATCGGCTTCATTACAATGTACATTTTAGGTATGTAGTTTTCATGGGTTATCAAGTGTTTATAGGAAGTTTATTAGAAATTTTAGTTAGATATTCACATAAATATATTATGTGAATCACACTTATAAACTATAATTCTTATAGACAATATAACAAGAATATGGTATCCATCAGTTGAGGAAGAAGATATAAAATAATCAGTATTGGCGTTGCCAAATTTTAATAAAGTATTTCAAGTAGATTGTAATTTGAGTGGTTCCAAAAAACTAGAAATATTGAGTCAAGAATGAATGCCTATTTCATATTTTATTTAAAATTTTAATTATTAAAAGTATAAATCTATGGTATATGTTATTGAGTTTTAAGCCATTATGTAAGCATTAAATAAATTGAGATAATACTCTTTAAAAAATGAATTTTTGTAAATTAAAAGTTTTGAAAGGACCTATGACCTAATACATAAGATATAATAATTAATTTTAAATGAGGAACTTCACTAGGTGGCACTTGAAGAACAAAAACTAAATAGGCAACTCATCCAAGCATGCTAAAAGAAACAAATATGTGAACAACCAAAAACTAGTTAAAATAGAGAGCCTTCCACAAATCCTCTATTTTTACAAAATTAACACACAAAAAATGTAAAGAAGCATTCTTATTATAAATAGCACATGGGGATAAATATATTGTAGGTAACTCAACAAATTAGAGGATACACATTTTAGAACTTGCCACCATCTTTCATGAAACTACTGCTCATGCAAATCACACCATTTCTATGAGACTTATGTGTAGGTCCCCCAATAAATATTGGGTAATATTGGTGGATTAGAATTATGTTCTTATGCCATTTAAGTATATGGTTAAAGATATTTATGTTTATTTGAAGGGTTGGGATTTATCTTCAGCTAAAGCTACACCTAATGGTTCTACCCTTTGTATTTCATTATGGGATTTTATTTTATATATATCATCAAGAATTATGGTTCAGTAATAGTTATAGTTAAATGAATAAAATACATATGAATTGGGTTCAATTCCTAAGTAGTTATTCATTTTTGTTGAAACATAGAAGTGGGAATTCTAACATAGTTGTTGATTCATTAGGTGGTCAAATTATTTGGTTTAAATAGTTAAAAGTGTAAGTCATATGATTTGATCTTAAGAAATAATAATATGAAGAGAATGAATATTTTTAGTAAGAATGGAAGTCATGTAGATAACTCGTGAGTTTTATTTAACACATGATTAGAATACTTTATTCTATAATTTTTTTTGTTTCAATGAAGGCAATTATGTATAACAATAATTTCAATGAAGTATAATATGATCAGATAAAATCATAGTGGAGGTTTGGAAGGGAATTTTGGATTTGAAATACATTAGCACAAGTGTCATAAAAATATTTTTGGATGAGGATAAGTGTAGATGTGTAACTAATTCTTAATGAGTGTATATTTTTCCAACTATAAAAAGTGAAATGTTAGAATGTAATGTTTTACGAACATTGTCTTTCTTAGAGAAACCATGGTAAGGTATAAGTATAGACTTTGCTCTAGGTTTTCCGAGAAGGAAAAAAGAAAATGATTAACTACTTTTTTATTTTTGATAGATTATAAAATATGGCACTTTTTGTGGCATTTAGAAAGACTAATGATGTGGCAAATACTGCTAATTTATTTTTCAAAGAAGTTGTAAGACTTCATGGTTTACATTGAAGTGTAGTATCCGATAGAATGGTTATTTTTCAAAAATTTCTAAAAGAAATCATGGAATAATTTGAAAACCAAAATACAATTTAGATTACAATATCATATAGAGATAGATTGATAAATAAAATTAGTAAGTATAAGTTTATGTAATGTTCTAAGATATTTAATTGAAGGTATGTCAAGACCATGGGATAATGTTATTTAACAATTTGAGTATTATTACGATAATTCATGAGTGCAAGTGCATGGTGCACATCATTTCATATTTTATACTATAATAAGTATGTATGTTAGAATAGTAGATAATTTGATTGTCTTAGTGAAATTTAAAAAGAGAGATTTATAAAATGGACATATGATATGTTGAAAGGGAAAAATATTAGTCCATTCAAAATTATGTAAAATTTTGTGACGAATTCATAATATATGAAGTTATATTAAGATATAAAAATATCCCTTAATTTTTGTTTGGTTAATTTGTATCAAATTTTTGAATTTTAGAGAAGTAAAAAATGAAGTACAGATTATGAAGAAATAAATTAGAGTTTTTTTATGCCGAAGAAAGAGAACAAGGAAATATAAGAGGTGTTTTAAAAGCTAGTTGGAATCATTACAATTAAAATGAAGTGTAAATAATATATTTTAAAATAGAAAGGCCAAGACATATAATATGTGAGACAGATTATCACATCAAAAGATGAAAAATAAGGAATACCATTAGTTGAATTCTTATAGTTCACATGAGTAGAAACACAATTTTTTTACCCATGGTATATGATGAGGGATTATCTATTTTCATGAGCAATATTTTAAACTAAATTATTATATTTAGGATTTGTGTTAATGTTGGGTTTACAATGTTTATGATTGTGCATATGTCTTGTTGTAAGTTTGTACAAATCTTATTTATTACATACATGTTATTTATGATTTCTTTATTATCTCTAGTATTGTTATATCGAGTGAAGTTTTATGTTTCATTTGATGAAACTTGTGTTTGTAATATTTAATGCATTGATTTTCTATGCATATTTTTATTTTTTCCTTTATTTGAGTAATTTTTTGAAGCTCTACAAGAAAATATGTTGTGTTATTATTTTTTCACAATGTATCCATGTAAGGTAATATGAATAATTATTTCATGTTTCAATATTCTCATGAAAAAGGTATTTTTTGAATTGGTTCTTCATCCCAAGATTGAAAAAGTAATTGAGAATTCTGAAGTTGATGAAAATTCTTACATAGATTATGTTTTTCATTATAGATAATTTTACAATCCTACTATATAGCATTACATAGATATAGAAATCATGAGAGGATCATGGAGAATATTTTTTCATGAATATTTGTCATGTTAAATTATTTTGATATCATGTAACTGTGATGTGTTATGGAGGATGTTATTTTTATTTACCTAGCATTTAATATAAAAAGACATGGAAGCTGATAAGGTTTCATTTAATCATTTGCATTATCTGTCTTGTACATTACTTGAATTTTAATGTGTAATTCTTACTTATAGATGTGAAAACATTTAATCCTTATGGCATTTAATAGTTGAGATGCACTAAGGTGTGTTAATTTTGTTAATTGGGTAAAACTACTTAATGTAAGTAGTTGGGTCTTGTGTCTATACATAATCATTCACCTGCAACTATTCTATGGGATGAGGGGACTAGGATTGGTTAGCAAAGAGAAGGCATAGTGAATAGCATGAAAATATTATGAGTTATTATCACCAATAAATGGATATGATGATGTCACTCATCTCATTTTATCATTGTGTCACTATGCATGTGTTATTGAAATCAAATAAAGATATGTGTTTTTGTTGTGGAATTTTAATACAAATTATGTTATGTATTTTGAGGGAAATGCGGTCTAAGGTATATACTATTTTATACCACTAACTTCTACTGTATAATTATTAGTAGGTAGTTAACGATACATATAGTATTACAAACTATGATTGATATTACTAGTAGGTAGACAAGGGTACATGTTACTTTTATTAGAGGGCACATTTTATTATGATATTTTTATTACATCAAATGCATTTTAAGTCTGTATAACTGAGGAAAGATTTTTATCAAAAAATTTATAGTAATTATTATTTGATGACAAGATGTGTTAATATTTTCAAAAAGGAAAGTTTCTTACATAATGTTTTAATCACCAACAAGTTTAATAGTTAGTTACTTCCTTCCACTTGGCACACCTACTACATGTGGAATACATACCAATTTTATTAATCACATGAATTTTACCTTTAAGACCTTTATACTTTCTAATTTACATTTAATTATTCCATTTTATTTAAACTCAAATTTTAATTTCATGGATATTTCAGTTTATTATTATTTCAAAAAATAATGCAAAAAATAATTAATATGAAAGGAAATAGCTATTGGAGGGATATTTATTATCACTAACAAACTATTAAGTTTGCCATATACAAATTGACACATAAGTGAATAATCACATTAATCCCACTTCAAGGCTTGTGATCTTTCATGAGATTATATATGTCAAGATGGTGCTTGATAATTTAGTATCCTCATAAATTGTGTAACTTTAAACATAGTGGGGAAATAGTATCCATTGACATAAATTTTATCTAATAACATTGCATATGTCATGTCAATATCCATAATAGTAAGCTTTGGTTACATGTATGAAAAAATATACAAATTTCATTAAAAAACAAAGTTAAAAGAATTAGTGTGTATTTCATAGCAAGAGAAATGCATTAAAAATAAATAATAAATATAAGTTATTTGGAATCCATGTTAAAAAGTATAGATGGTGTAATTCATGATGAAGATGTGATCTAACAAAACCTAAATTTATTAAAATGTATTTCTAGATTAGTTTTATAACTATTAAAAGAAAACTAGGATTAAAATATATCAATAATGGATGACGAGGTTTCTGGAACAATAGAGATTTTGTATGTATGTAATATACCTTATGTGTGTATGTGTTAACTAGGACACATGTCAAGGGTAAGATTTATATGGGGAGGAGTTTACACATGGATTGAATCACTAAATTTTATGTCCAAATTTATCCATGGTTTGTGTGTGTGTGTGTGTGTGTGTAGGTGCACGTGCATGCGTGCGCATGCACGTGCATGCATGTTTGCATGTGCATGTGCACATGTGTGTGTGTAACAGTATAAACTAGTAGTTGCACATAAGATGTAAGCTACATTGGGATGGATGAAATCTCATATTTAGGTATAATGGGTTTCATAAATAAAAGGTGTGAAATATCAATTGCACCTAACTAAAACCAAATATCATTGGCCATGTATAACCCTTTGTATATAAAGTATTAAGCAATGGTAATGATATATTTATATTGGATGTTGTGTGTGTGTGTGTGCATGCGCGCGTGCGCGCGCGCGCGCGCGCGCGCGCGCGCGCGCGTGTGTGTGTGTGTGTGTGTGTGTGTGTGTGTGTGTGTGTGTGTGTTTGTGTGTGTGTGTGTGTACATGCATGCACACACACACGTGTGTGTGTGCATGCACATGCGTGTGTGTGTGCGTGCACATGCATGCATGTGTGCATGTGCATGTGTACATGTGTGTGTGTAATAGTATAAACTAGTAGTTGCACATAAGATGTAAGCTACATTAGGATGGATGAAATCTCATATTTTGTATAATGGGTTTCATAAATAAAATGTGTGAAATACCAATTGCACCTAACTAAAACCCAATATCATTGGCCTTGTATAACCTTTTGTATATAAAGTATTAAGCAATAATAATTATATATTTATATTGGATGTGACAATGGAAAATGAGGTTGTGTGTTCGTTCATACAATGTCACAATGATCTTTGTGAGGAGGAGATAGGTCATTTCCTAGTAATTTTGAACAAAGGACAAATTATGGGGAAGGTCAAAGCCATACATAACATTCAAGTGTTGGAATATGTGAAGGTGAACTAGATGGTAATAGTCAAGGAAAATGATAGGGTATTTATGCTAATATCATACATAATAAGGCCCATATAATACAAAGACCTAGATTTGGGGTAGTTATTGAGTTTACATGACTTGAACACATGATAAAGCAGTTATAAGGATGTGATGAGATATGATTTGATTCTAATAGATATCCATCTCTAATGTGTGCCATGAATCAACATTGTAATGTCTTTAACTTGGGGATAATATATTATAGTTACAATATTCATTTATTGATGATGTTAATATATTAACTCATGGTCTAGTTACATTAATCTCAAGAACATAAAACAAAAATCCATACTTTAACTCCTAAGATAAAAGAAACCCACAATAGTAACCTATCTCCATAAGCATTTTCTTTATCATGATTGACAAAAAACATAAAATCTATAGTAGCACTGCTAAAGAAAAATATTTATTGGAAATATTATGAAAATGAATATTTGATTATTTTTGTTAAAACTTCTTGAAAAAAAGGTGAAACTAAGTCAGTAGTCAAAGATTTAAAGTAATGCATGACCACTAATTTACAATATTTCACTTTACAAAAATAAACTTAATCATAAACTAACCCCGTTATGATAATTTATATAGTAAACAAAAGACTCTAGAAATGTGTATATGTAGCTAAAAAATCAAATCTAATATGGATGAAAAATAATATGCATATATATAAAGATAAAAGCATACTTATCGATATGATATTATGTAAACATATAAATTAAGACCTTTATATTATCAATTCTATAGGTAGATAGAGTTTCATTATGTAGAATTACACATAAATAGACATATTATAAACTTGTATTATAAGTTTAATGGAGCTTCATTGGTGATTTAATAGTTTTCTGAATATTAGTGTATTATTCCTAATTTAGTTAAAGATTTTGAGTAGTAAAATTAATAAAAAATTTTGAAATAATTAAACCATTATTTTGTGTAATTTGATTTTAATTTTGAATATATCTGAAAATAGTAATAAGGCATAGAAAATAATACTTAGCTTGAAATTGATTGAGATGGTTATTGAAGGGTCTAAAATTCACTATGCAAGACTAGGACAGTGTCACAAATTAGGATCTAGAGTTCATTTTATGAATGGATAGGAGCATTGAAATAGGAAATTAGTGGCATTTGTGTTGTAGTCCACCTCTATTATAGTTTTTGAGGAGACCTGAGCTCCCTAGGTTTTGTTTATTGCATTTGTGCAATGTTATCTATGAAATTTTGGCTATCAGATGTTCATGAAACTCGCTATAGAGAATATTTTGTTTTGAAACCCTAGAATTATTTATACATTAGAAAACTTTGAGAAAGGGGAGGGGGGTGTTATTGTGTGTAATATTCATTGAACATGTATCTACACCCCTTGTGTAGTAATGCTACATACATACCAATACTTTGAAGAGGGATTAAGCCAAATGTAGTTTTCTAACTTGATGCTTTGTGAAATTGTGTGTATGAAGATACAAAATGTTAAACTAGATGTGCTTGAGGTGGCTAGGGACTAGTGTAAGAATTTTAATAAGCTTGTAAGTGTATTGGCTAGTTGTATGAAGATAAAATAGAAGAATTCTTGAGTAGTCTTACTTATATTATTACCTGCTGAGTGATAATTGCCAAACCTTTTCAAATGATCTTTGAATGGGATTTTATAGGGATATATTAGTCATGGTTTGAATGTACTTATGTTAATCAAATAAGGAGAAGGATGGGAAACCAAAATAAATTGACCATTGGGGCAAAAAATACACTTGGGCAAGAGCGCTAAAATCAGATAGTAGTGGCATTAGTCTTATTATCCAAGTTATGCACTATTATCCTTAGTTGATAAGACATAGGGGGATGTATTTATCATTGAAAGAGAAACTTGGGTGAGCTAGAGTTAGGTCTAGAAGGCTATGTATGACTAGGAATTAGTGAAAATATGCTTATGAATGTCATGAAAGCAAGTAGGAGGGACCTATGGGTTGGGATTCATTAACGACACTCAAGTTACAAATTTTCTAATTTTATATTACTACATTTGTCCCATATTAATTATAGTGATGTAGCATAGAAAAATACTAGGATAAATGAAAAATTGAAAGCTTACCTAAACTTACCTATAAGGGTGAAGCCCATGAAACTATGTGATGTTAGGGGTGCATAGAGAAAACACATTATGTAGCATAAATAGAAAATAGAAAACAAAGGGTAGATCAGTTCTTACTAAATATGTTATATATCAAATGAGAACATATAAAGTAATGTAAGAGAGAAAAGAAGAAAAAGGAAATAATACACCTCAATAGGTACAAGGACCAATATAAAACCTATTGTGATGTTGAGTAATGCTAAATGTGTGGTGTAGCAAGAGTAATATCACGAATGGGATTGAGTGGTCAATTCCCTACAAATGGCTCAAAAATACAAAGGTTTGCCCTTTGGCTCCATCATCACCCAGTAAGTGAAGCTAGGTCATCATACATGCATTAATCTATGTTAGAACTATGTGTCCAATTTCTCTGAGTAGGTAGCTCAAGAATACAAATTCTAGATTGATGTTTAGCTCCAATATTGCCCCATGAAATGAAGCTATGAACTTATACCAATATGAAATGTGTGACATATGATATGGATCTTTAATTACATGAATGTGTTGTGATCTAACAATGTTAGAGTAGATAGTTGAATATATGGTATAAACTAGGCCTCTTTTGGCCACTCCAAAAGGTAGATATTAGGATCATATGAAAGCCACTCTAAAATTGGTGCACTAGGTTTATATGAAAGCTACAAGTTAAGATTTGTATGAGAAACCAATTCCAAATGATGACAAACAATTATAGATGGAATAAGGCATGTAACTACTAAGCATACCTTTGTAATACTTAACTCAAAAACGAAACAAAACAAAATAAAACAAATGTGCTATGCACATTTCCCTCAATTACTGATGTCTAGAACATGGATTCTAATATAGAAGTTATACCAACTATCGTGTTAAAATTATAACTTAGATCCATCATGACAAATGTGATGCCCAATATATCTAGTTTCTCTAAGTAAAAGTGTACTAAAAATTTATAATTCTAAACTGGTCAAACAGTGCAAAACTATAGCTAGACCTAATTTTCTATGCATTTTTAGAAAGTCTACTTTTCTTACTATTTGGATAGGAGCACTGAAAGTGGATAGTAGTTGCACCAACATTGTAGTCCAATCTTAGCACTAATGTCCTAGACTAAATATGATGATTGTTCTTACATTCTCACTGTCTACCTAGTTTGTTGTGTGGTTGTTATTCTAAACGTTATAAAAACCACTTTTTTGATCATTAGGAGCTTTGATCTTTATCTAAAGAACTTTGTTTATTTATTCCTCTTCTAAGGGCAGGAATAAAGACACTACAATGACTTCCCTTAGAATAAATATTCCTTCAAGTGTTTTATAATCCCAACATACATGATATAGCAATGATAATTTACAAAACATATCTAGATATAATAGTGTTTGTAATGGAGATTGTTAGATCAATAAGGATATGCCTAGATGGATATAACAATGTAATAGAATGTGTAATGTAGTGAACTAGAATTGGAAGTCTAGGTAGTTGTTAGTTTTGAAGGAGGGATGGAGCATGATGTCCATCATGGCATCTAAGAAAGTTAAATAATGCATGATGTGGATCATGGCATTGAAAATAATCAAAAAGTAGTCAATCAATAAACACACAAGGCAAGAATAAAGAATCATATAAGGGTGGACAATGGTCCAATAAAATAAGGGACACAGGCACATGTCACTCAAATTAGAAGGTAAGCATACAAGGCATATTTAAATTCTGTATGCACATATAATTGAAATAATCAAGGTTAGTGTGAAATCCACAATCACATAAAAGAGTACTGATAAAGGACATTGGAAAATATCCTAAGGCATACACATGAATAGAAGCAAAGGACATTGTTTAATGTCCTAAGGAACATACATGAGACAAAAAAGAATTGAGAAATGCAATCACATCTAGCTATGCAAAGCAAGGAAGGAAAGCATGTAAATACTAGAAGGATAATCACATCTAACTAATAAAATTAAGAAGGGAAACAATGAAAGACACGTTAGTACAATAATAGGTATATTATAAGAATACATAAGTGTTATATACTAGTGGAATTTTGATAGAGTAATCTATCTAAGCTAAGAAGTAATGTACATCAACATGATAACTAGAGTGTGTGGTATTGGAATGACATATATTGGATGGTGTAGTCATGTCAAAGATGCCCCCATAGGGTATGTATATTTATGTATGTCTCGATGTAGAAGTAGGATGCCCCCTCAATAGGTGAAGTAAAGCAAACAAGTATTTGGATGTCACTACAAACAATCAAAGAAGATCAAGTGAAGCATGGTAATGTAGATAAATTGATAAATGATAGCATAGAAAAAAAATATAAGTCTAGCATGATATTATAAATGTAAGCATGGATGATGTATAAAACCAATACATTTTTTGTATTTTTTGAATTATTTACATATTTTTCTATTTTAAAATATTTGAATGTTTTTGGTAGTTTTAATATAATCTATGTATAATCAATTAATAAAAAATTATGTACAAGAAATACTAAGAAAATATGTACAAATAATTTTAAAAGAAGATATATAAAAGCATATAAATTAAACAATATGTACAAAATAACATAAAATAGTAGGTTAGAGGGAGTAAAGTGTTCAAGGATAGAGCCCATTGGGGATGAAGATGGAAGAAGGGATCATGGTCATCATCAAATGCATCAAGATAATCATCATAAGTATCATCATATACCTTAAACTCTCTCTCTCTCTCTCTCTCTCTATATATATATATATATATATATATATATATATATATATATATGGTGTCATCCTATCTAATTCAAACTAAAGGTGGCTCTGGTGGTGAAGATATTGATTCCCCTCTGAGATGTTTAGCTCTTAAAATAAATGTCTAGAGTGGAGGTGGTGAAGCAAGTGAAGCTAGTAATGTAATCTAAATAATATCATGAACCTATAACTTATACAATCTTTACTGTAAAACTATACATAAGTTTGTATCATGGCCTGTCATTCTATGAAAAAGATAAATTGGGTGACCATCCTACTATGATAATCTGCTAATAGATCTATGTCATAATGAAAGTAGTATGATTAATCCATTGATCAAGTAACATCTATAGAATAATCTATGCTTGATGTTGTGTACTACCTACCTGAATATGAATGACTATCTCTATATCCATAAAAGTAACTGTGTGAACTATAGGTACTAAGTGATATATCTATGGATGTAAATATGGAGTATATCTTGATAGTGTAGTATGAGATACTAAGAGTGATATAGGATGTGTAATGAGGGCTCTAAATTCATCTTGGTACTCTCCTGAGGCAACTGTTGTAGATTAAAATCCACACAAATAGTCATGTATGAGTGTGGGTGTCATATTATAAACTAAAGTAGCTTATGAATCTATATCAACATCATGTCCACATGGTAACTCAAAATTTTCCACAAGGGGTAGTTGTGATATGGGAGTCTTAATAACTATAGTTGTAGAAGACAAATATGTTATGAGGGTATTTGTAATGGACAGAGTAGACATTTATATAGAATCAACTGGTACTATTACAACTACTATCAATGAATGTATAATTGTAATAGGTGTAGGAACCATGATTGGTGGAATAGCTAGAATGGTTGAAGCTGATATGACTGGATAAATATTTGGATCTAAGGACATAACTATGAGTGGAGGAGTGCGAGATGTGTTATTATCTACTACCTCATATGTATGTATCTGATGAAGAGAAATATAATGAGGTGGAGATTGAACTATGATATGAGATGTCCCATTTGATGAGATAGTCAAAGATGACTTTGTAATCTAAAAATATTTGAATGGTTAGTTATCTATTATGCATGTGTATAGGTATCTTTCATGGAGAAACTTAACACATCGATAAAGAGTAGAAGTAATTACCCTCATGGCATGTATCCAAGGTCATCCAAGTAAACTATTCTAATGAAGAGGCCCGAACATGACCTAAAACTATGTAGAGAGGGTTTCTATCCCTACCATTATATCCAAAGCAATGGTGCTCAATATCTATCATGGTATATCATCAAACCCTCTAATTTACTTATGATTTTTTCATGGATATCATATCTACACCCGTGGTTTGTAAGAATGTAATATTTTATATATTATGTCCAAAACCACTATCAACTAAAACTCTCTTAATTGCATTGGTTTTGACATGAGCTTGTATGAGCAATGGTAAGTTTTAATTAATAACTATGTAAGATGGCATGTCCTCACTATCAAAATAAATAATATATTTTATAGTTTATAATGTGTTGACTACGAATGCAAAATCAATAGGTACATTATTCTCAATGAGTACCTGATAAAGAATGTTTTTGAACACATTGATTGTCTAAAGTAGTTCAAACATTGAATTCTTATCTAGTGTATTTATCAACTAATCAATAATATCATAAGTCTTGTTTGGACCTACCTATTCAAGTGGTTCAGGCTTGGGATGGGAAGGAATAGGAGGGCAGTGTGGCTCCTAACTAGGTGTGGGAGGCATGGTAGCACATCGAGTAATAATTCTAACTACATTAGGTAATATTCATATATGAGTGGTGGCTATGGGAGGAAAGAAAATATAATCGATAGGTCAAGGTGGTGGGGGGACAAAGGGTGTCAAGTAGGCTCTTTGGTGATGGGTAGTGTCTTGGAGAAGACTAAACTAGACCATGTAACATAGCTCAGCATGGGATAGAGACTCCAAGGGAGGTAAAGCAAGAGGTATCATAACATATTTAATAATAAATTTCCTAATATCATCCCATATTATGAAAAACAAGCATGAAATGCAAGGAATTTTTTTTTGTATTGATATATGATAAATTTCATCATTCATATACATGATATGACCAAGTCTGGTCTCCTTATTATTTACTAAAATTTTAAAAAATATTTGAAAATAAGTGAGATCTATTTTTGAAATCTGATTTTAAATGTAAGGTGATACCTTAAGAACAATGGGAACTAGTATATGTAGCTAGGGTTTTAAAGATGATTATTTTGAAAATTACTATGAAAATTTGAAATTTAAAGTGAATTTTTGAGTGAAATATTCAAGAAATTAGGAATTTATTTGAAAATTTGGTTATTTTAAGAAACCTAGAAGATGCAACCATGGTTTTGAAAATAAATATATTTTAAAAATTACTATTGAATTTTAAAACTTGATGGTAATTTCTTATTTTAATATGTTAGCAAAAAAATTAAAAAATCATTGAAATTTACTGGTAAAAATACCCAGACTTAGTATGAACAACCAAGGTTTGAAAGAAAATTATTTAAAAATTACTACAAAATATTAAAATTTAATGCTAGTTTATTTTATTATGTAGGCAAAAAATTAGAAAAAATATAGGAAAAATTAGTAGAAAATATACCCTAGGGTTTTTAGGGTTTTAATGTGCAAACAATGTAAGTTGAGTTCATCAAATGATTTAATAGTTTTGGGAATATTGGTGTATTATTCCTAATTTAGTTAAATTGTTTGAGTAGTAAAATTAGTAAATAAATATGTAATAATTAAGATAATAAAATTTGTAATTTGACTATAATTTTGAATATTTATAAAAATAGTAATAATCGATAGAAAATAAGACTTAGCTAGAAACTGACTGAGAGGCCTGTTGTATGGTCCAAAATTCACTATGTAAGACTAGGACTATCACAAATAAATATCTAGACTTCATTTTATAATTATATAAGAGCATTGAAATAAGACACTAGTGGCATCAATGTTGTATTCCACCTCTACCATTATTGTCTAGGAGACTTGAGTTTTTTAGGTTTTGTTCATTATGTCTGTGTGACCCTGCATATGAAATTTTTACTACCATATTTCTGTGTAACTCCCTATAAAGAAGATTTTAGCTTCAAACCTTAGACTCTTTTATACTTTTATCAACATTAAGATAAGGGTGGTTAGTGTGTGTAAGATTCATTTAATGTGTATTCACACCCATAATGTTGGTATGCTACCTACATACCAATACTTTGAAGAGGGATCAAGACATATGTAGTTCTCTCACTTGATGTGCTTTATGAAATACTGTGTATGAAGATGCAACATTCTAAAATAGATGTGCTTGAGGTGGCTAAGGACTGGTGTAAGGATTTGAATAAGCTTTTAAGTCTATTGGTTGGCTATATGTATAGAATATGGAAGATTTTTTGAGTAGTCTTGATTATATTCTTAATTGTTAAATGATAATTGCCAAACCTTTCCAAATGATCTTTGAATGGGATTTTATAAGGATCTGTTAGTTATGGGTTAAATGTACTCACATTATAACAACAAGGAAAAGGATGGCAATAAAAAACAACTGACCATTTGGGCCAAAAATGCACTAAGATAGGAGTTCCAAAAGCATACATTAGTGGTAGTGATGCTATTGTCCAATTTGGGTGTTATTGTCATTACATGATGAGTCCTAGGGGATGGATTTGTCATGGAAAGAGTAGTTTGGTTGAGCTAGGATTAGGTATGAAAGGCTATGAATGACTGGGAATCAGTGAAAATATGCCTATGAGGGTCATGAAAGTAGGCAAGAGGGACCTATGGGTTAGGTGTCATTAGCCATACTCAAGTTACCAATTTTCACATTTTATATGACTAAAATTGGTCATTTTTTTTCATACTCATAATACTATGATGAACTTCTATTTTTCTCCTTTTTGGAATACTTCCAGATAGCTATAGAAATAAAGACAAAAGTTTATAAGATTGATGATAATGCCATTAAAGATATATCTGTGCTTTTTGTGGTAGAGGGAGATATTATTCTTAAATAAGACATTTGATATATTAGTCTCCTATCAATGATTAATACACATAAGTTTGAATTATAACACATCATCAATATTAGGATAGATTAGAATTAGACTACAACATCATCCAACTCTTCCCCTTAGTCCAAACTACCAATAATATTTTTTACACATATACATTCTCAAAGTTACTCAAAAACATTATTTGATAGAAGTTTTGTAATAATGGAAACAAACTATAAGATTAAATATTATTTTTGTTCTTACAATGTATCTTAATATCCTTCTGGATTACTTACAATGTGATTCTTTTGGTGTTTTCATAAACCTTGAGATAAGACTAATGGCATCCATAATATCTAGTCTTGTGGTGGTTATATATATAAGTATACCCACTAGTGTTTTGAATAAATTTGGATCAACATATGAAATTTTGTCTTATTTGCTAAGCTTTTAACCCATTTTTATTGGTGTTGTAGTTAAATTCACATTCATCATGATAAACATATTCAACAAGTCTTTAGCATATTTAATTTGACTTATGAAAATACCTTACTTCAATTGACTCACCTCTATTCTAAAAAAGTATCTCATCATTCCCAAATTAGTTATATCAAATTATAATTTCATAATTGTCTTAAGAGATTCAATTGACAAGGTACCAATAACTATGAATTCATCCACATATAAGAAAACTATCAAAATATGTCCATCATAATTTATTTTAACATAGAAATTTAGATCGTTTCCACACTTGATAAACCCATTCATTAAATTTTAAGAGTTAATTCTACTATACCAAACTTTAGGAGCTTGTTTCAGTCCTTATAAGGCCTTTTTAAGCTTATTTACCATATTCTCTTGTCCCCAAAACTAATAATTAGGTGGTTTTTGTATGTAAACTTCTTCTTCCAAAATTCAATTCAATAATATTAATTTAATATCCATTTGATATACCTTCCAATTATTTTAATCCATAATAGACAACACCATTCTAAAAATGTCTAAGCTAGCCACTAGTGAAAATGTTTCATTATAATATATCTTTAATAATTATATGAATCCATTAACCACTAATCTTGATTTGTGTTTCTCAATCTTCCGATTAATATTAAAATTAATCTTATAAATCCATTTCACTCCAATTACATCGTTTCTTTTAGGAAGATAAAAAATATACCATGTTTGATTTTTCTTCTAATGATTGAGTTTATTCATCCATGGCTATAATCTAAGTGTCATATTTTATTGCATCCTCAAAATATATTTAATTACCTTATGTTATAAATGCAAAATCAAAACATAAATCAACATTTTCAACTACTTTAGACCAATCATAAATATCCTTCAAACTACATTTCTTATTTGAAGTGTTTCTAAAATGAGATATTAATGATGTAAGTGTGGTGTCATATGACTGACCATTGTAGAGGGAGTTGGATTTTAATATGACTTACAAGATATTGTTGGAACATTCGCTTTTGGAGTAGGATTAATGTTTTGAACATTATTATCCTCATTCTCATGTGAAACACTAGGTCTAAGTGCAGTGGTTTTATTAGTGCTTCCATCCCATATTTATTCTTCAAGGAAATCTACATATCAATTAATTATTGTGCTTTTTGTAGTTGGATTACATAACTTATATGCTTTGCATTATTCTCTATACCCCACAAATATTAACTTCTCATATGTCTATCATCCAATTTATTTCTCAATTATTGAGGCACCAATAAGTATGCTATGCATCTAAAGACTCTTAAGTGTGAGACACTATGTTTAGTTTTTTCTTTAAGCCTCTTATGGTATTTTATTTATCTTGTCTTTTTTTTGACATATATTGAATATTTTTTTTTTCATGCAATAACTTTAACCCAATATTTGTTTGATAGGTGTTTGGTCTTTATGATGCTTCTATCCATTTCCATACTTTTCCTACTTTTCCTTTCAACTACATCATTCTACTGAGGTGTATATCTAGTTGTAAACTAATTGTTTATTCCATTTATATTTTAAAAAAATTCAAAAATTCATTTAATATATACTACCCTCCTCAATTAGGTATCAACAACTTGATATAATGGTTATTTACTTTTTCAACCTTGGGCTTAGATTATATAAAAACAATAATGACATATGAATTGATTTTTAAGAAATAAGCCCATGTTTTTTGGTTTAAATCATAAATTAATGTCATTAAATATATAATTCTCCAATTAATTGTGTTTGCATTGGTCCACAAAGATCTGAATGAACTATCTCAAGTGGATCCATTGCTCTATTATATTTTCCTACTAGAAAAGTTTTTCTATTTTATTTCCATAGTATGCAACTTTCACACATTGTTTTAGGTTTCTCTATTTTTGGAAATCCATTCAGCAATTTTTTATTATATAAAAATGGAAAATTACAAAAATTCAAATCATGAAATCTTAATTGCCATAACTAGGATTGATTCTTTTATGAGACTTTAAAAGATTCTTGGCCACTTGTTTGTAAATTTTGAAGCTCTAAAAATACATCACATTGAATCTTAAGAGGAAACATTTTGTTTCTTGTCATCATCATGTTTTCAATTATTTTATTTATAGGTCTATTATCAGAAATCATACACTGATCATTCTCAAATTATATCATGTATGCTTATTTGACTAGTTAACTTATGTTGATATCGTTATGTTGTAGTCTAAGAACATAATATACCTTTAGAAATTTGAAAACATTTAATTGTGTGACATTTAATATTTTATATGTACTATGGTGTGTTAATGTTGTTGGTGAGATAAAAAAAATTAATGTAAGTAGTAAAATTTTATGAAAATGGAAATGCAATTGATATATTAATCAATCTTATCTTGGAGAAGATAAATCCTACTTCCACTTATGATTATTGATACATTATATATTTTAGGTCATGACCAAGATGGATAAAATATACCTAGGAAAGGGATCTATTACCATAATAAAATCACTAGGGAGGGTTCCAAAGCCTCTAATCAAGAAAAAATATGCAACAACCATAACTAGGTCCTATGATTTCATATTCATAACAGTAAATAACAAGTAAAGTAAAATATAATATGGTGCCCACCAAATCTTGTGGCAAAAATTAAGGGTAATAAAAATAAAAGTAAGAATTCATAAAATATATATACTAACATAAATTTATATTAAATATTAATGCATGGGAGAGAAATATAAATGCTAATCTATCTACTCTAACAAAGGAAGAACAAAGTTAGGAATACTTACCTTTGAGGACAAAACCTATGAGCTTCAATATCTCCCTTGGCCAAGGTTATTTTCAATAGCTTATTATGGTATGTAAAGATAACAAGGATAAGTCATATCTAACATGCACAACCTATCTATACATCAAAAATACTTCTCCACAAGACAAGATCCATATCTCTAAAGAATTTAAGAAAATGTAAGATATGCTACTCAAGTAGAATGGTGGATAAGAAATTGCACAATATATATATCTCTTCTTCCTATTTTCCTAAATAAATGATGAAATGAGTGTGTATATATAGTTTCATCTAACGTTAAACCTTTATAAAATTTTAGTTGGTATATTTAGCACAATCCACTCTGTATCATTATTTACAAAAATAATTTAAGTCTTGGTCTAGGTTGGCCAAGGGGAACCTATACAGTAAATGATTTTTATCACTTAGAGTATAGAGTTAATGGGGCTGACAATATAATATAAACTATTATAAATTATTTTTAGGCTAACTAAGGGCTAATTAAAGTATAAAACGACTATAAGAGGGTGTAAAAGAAGAGGCAAAGCCTAAGGGAATGTTTTTAGGAAATGTTTATGTATATATCAAGTAGCAGCATAGGGAAAACAATCATACAAATTACCAATGATTTGGCCACCTATTTCCTAGTGCACCCTTTAAGGTATGTCCCTAGACAAATTAAAACACCACAGGTTCCTACAAGAGAGGATTTTAGTAAGTGACAAAGTTATTAAAAATATTATGTGTATATATATGCCCCATTCAAATATCATCATGTGTCATGTGAGTGTAATAGGGGATGGTTCTATGATAAAGACCATGGAAATACACAAAAATGAGCTAACTAAATATGAAATATTTAAATTAACGTTAAAATAAAATAAAATAAATTGAAAATACCATATACATACCTTAACTTGCCTTTTTGTTGATTGAATGCATGTAAATATCCTAGTCTTGAGAGTGGAGAATGCAATACCTATATTTGATAAACCCTAGCACCACAAAACTAATAGTAGAATAAATGAATGCATATGTAGGATGGTTGAAATATAAATGAATAACTATCAAAACTAATGAAATTACTTAAAAAATTTGGCAAACTAGGATTTTTACAGCTAGGTTAGAAATAAAAGATTAAGCATGTAAATAATAAAATGATGACATATGATTTAAGAACTCACTATATCATGTTGGGAAGTATGTAAAATAGAAATGGAAAAAAGCAATGTATAACATAATAAATCATGTTGGGAATCATGTAAAACATAAATGAAAGAAAACGTGAACCAAGATATGTAATCAAGAGAAAAGTAAGCCCATGTAAGACAAGCATATCAAATTAAACGTAAATAAATCATAGATGATTGAAAATTAAATTTAAAAAAATATTTAATACAAGTATGTTAATTGAATATGAAGAAAGCATAAATAAATGGAAATGAAATACAAGTCAAGATTTAAGACAAGCATGAATAATTCATACATAAAGAGAAGCATGTAAGAATGTAAAATTACATATGTAATATAAGTAAAGTACACAAAAATTAAACAAGATCATGATTGATAAATGAAAATCAAAAGATCTAAACGATGAAAACTCAAATATAGTGATTTTCTTAAGATATAATATAAGAAAAAATCATCTAATTACATGAATAGCATGATAGTGACATCGTGTGGTAAACAAATGTTGTAAGGGTATTTCTAAGGAAGGATTGGTCCTATCCAAGGTCTTATAACGTAACTAACATATATAAACCAAGAGGTGTAAGTAGGTAGAGGTGATCAAGGATGTCATCAACTAAAATAAATATCCAACAAGGGGAATATAAGGGAAATATGATGTAAATAAAGAATTTGAGGTTCCACATGGGTGATGTGAATATTCTTAGAAATAATGAGACACATTAGGTAAGTGAGAAAGGCTAAGAACTATCAACACCAAGGACTTAGGACACTTTAAATAATGAAAACAAAGCTTGGGATAATAAGTGAAGTACATATAACAAACCATGAAAAATATATGCATGAAAATTAAAATGGACGTACCTTTCCATAATGTGTCTCCCATTCCTCAAGACCACTTATAGGGCCATTAGTCTGCTATGAAGATTGGGTAATTATTAAATAAATTAGGTGGCACTATAAGTAAATGATATAATGAGACATCATATACTAATCTACTATACTACCACACCCGAATGGACCTCAACTCTATCATGATTCTAAATGTGGAGTTTAATCTTTGACTAAGATACGATATGTGCCAAATATAAATCACATCTTTTGGTGTGATATGAATTTTAATATTTTTTTCCTTTTAATCATTACCTTTTATTTGATTTATTATTTGAATTTTAAATCTTTTATATTATTATATTCTTCCTTCTCCATATGTATTTCAAGGATCAAACATTTGTGAAATAGGTGACAAACACAAGCGAGCCTATAGTTGGTCACTAGAGAAAAGGACCTAAATACCAAGGTGTCTAAAGAATCCTAGACTTTCCCACAAGTATGCAATATAAATATTGACCTATGTGTGTATCAAATGAAAGGATGTAAGGTAATGATGGGTATCATGAGAAATTCATCCATATAATTGATACAATGATGAATATGCTCATAGTTGATCATAAGTAGCTAAAATAGTACTATGAAAGGGATGCAGCTATTATTTTATAGTCATGTCAATAACAATCCAAATTAGCCTATAAATTATATGACACAAGTAATAATGAAATTAGTCTACACACAAGAGGTGAAAGTTAAATTTTCATATCAAAAATTGGGAAGGTAAATAAGGTTCAAATAATGATAAATATACTAAGGTAGATAATGACATAAATGGTTAAAATGATAATAAGGAAAGCTATTTCTAAGAGCTAAAATGGAAACAAATTCCAAATATAATGTGAAATAAAACCAAATAGCATAAAGCAAACAATGATGTGAGTAAAGTGTGTTTGTGAGGAAGACCTAGACCTATCCAAGGTATGATAATTCAAATCACAAACTATAAAGTGAAATAAAACCAAAGAATCCAAATAAAACAATAATGAAAGCAAAAGAAGTAAAGTGGTCAAAAGTAAAGAAACATGGGATAAACATCACAATAAAAAAATATGCTAAAATTTATATCAAAGATGAGCATATGAAATATAAGCCTATATTACCTTAAAGGTTTATTGAAGTTTAATTTGTTTGGTATTATGATTTGTATAATAATATTGGGCATTGTAATATTACCTAAATGGTAAGTGGATGTAGGGATTGGAATCGTAGTTTGCCCCAAATTGTAAAGTGATATGTTGATGGGCACTATAAAATGCCCCAACATGTGATATGAAATGGCGTGAAGCTAAAATATAAGAATGAAATGTACTAGGTTGACTTGTGTAATTTGAGATAGGTAAATTGGTTGATAAGTTAGAGTTTGAATATGTTGGATTGTTGTATGTAAGAAGGAATGAAGATATTTATAAGTTAAAGGAGGACAATTTATTATGCAATTTGGAGTAGTCATTTGATCTAAGTTTTCATCTGGTTCTTGTGACTTAAGAGGTCGAGGTTGGACAAATTCAACCACCTTTTTGAAGTTGTTAATGTTAGACAACCTTTCTTTATTAGTGTAGTAATAAGGATCAACTACAGTTTGGAAAATATTATTAAATGAGGTGGAGTTATAAGGTAGTTTTTATTGATCATTATTTAACTGATTTTGATGTTATTGTGGTTCTCTAGATTGAATTTCTGAGGCTTGAAGATAGTATTGATAGTGTTGTTTTGTTAGAATATAAATATTAAACAGTGGAACAAGTAAAGAAGCAAGAAAATTTGGTAAAGGTCATGACAAGCCTCATAAGAATTACCTATTGTAACATGCCACAAATAAAGCTTATCAAATTTATACTATTTTGGAGGAGGTTTGTTAGGATAAAATCTAAAGGGTTTAGATGGTGGAAATTTCTTCTTAAGTTATTCTAGATTCAACAAAGGGTATGTTAGGTTTAAATTGGTTGCATTGGAGGCTCCATTTTGAGATTAGGGAGGTTTGGATGAATTAATATTATGATAAAATTATTAAAAAGGTTCCTTATTAGTTATTCTAGGTGTTTCAAATTGAGTAATAGGAAAGTCTTTCCCTTTTAGTTGGTCTAAGGCTTATTATAAAATTTTAGGGGGAAAGATTCAAACTTTTTATTGAAGGGAAGCTTTAAGAGCAGTAAAAAATAGTTTTAAAAGAGTAAAATCATTCATGTTACAATCCACTTTGTAAGCTAGAGACTTCCATCATTTGATGAAAGTGTGATAAGATTCATTAGGAAGTTGTTTAACATTAATGGAATGGATAAGGTAATTTTTAGTAATGTCATCATGTTGGAATTGTTTTACTAGAGAATTGACTAAATCCTCTATTTTTTAGATGGAATATCTAGGAAGTTGGTTGTACCATTCAAGTGCATCACCAACAAAGTTTTTTGCTATGAGATTATTAGTAGAGAAGGTGTTAGTTTGGACCCATTCCTTATATAGCTTACAAAAATATTTAAGAAAGATAGTGGGAGCTTTAGTTCTGTCATATGTGATAGTTTGAGAGATGTTTCCAATATTTATGGATGTAGTGAACGTAGCTAAAGGTTCATTCTGAACATGTTGAAGCATGTTTTATGTATTAGAGGTTTTAGGTTATTATTCCCATTGGCATATCTAAGAGGAGGAAGGACAAAATTTTGATTTGGTTGAGACATGATGACTTGAGGTGGTTGACTAGTATATTTAATAAATCTTGTTGCATTCTAATCATTTAGGAATGGTTAGTCATTTTCATAACATTAATTTATTAACTAATTTGAGTAAGAATTTAAGGTATGTCAATTTTTGAATTAATATTTGAAGGTGGAGTATTAGTGTTTTTAGGAGGGGGATTATTAGTAATGGTAGGAGGAGGGTTATTAGTGCTGGTGGGGGGAGTAGTATTGGGTGTAGGATTCCCATCATTGGTATTGGAAGGAAGATTCCCAACATTAGTGTTAGTTTCACCAAGTGTTCTAGAACAATAGGATCTTGGTATAGCCAATATTCTTGTTAGGAGTGTAAAATGTATTATCATAAAGGATTTTGAGGAATTGGGAATCATTTAGGTTATTATTTTTATTAATTTTAACCATGTGACTTTATGAAGTGATGATACTAGGTGTTTTTGTTATGGGTGTAACAAGATGATCATGAGCATTGGTTGTAATAGGTGGAACATAATGTGTCGTTCCAACTTTTGAACTAGATATGTTGATGAGTATATGACTTTTAACTTTAAAATGTGTAAAAGTGGTATACGGTATATAATTTCCATGATTTGGAATTTACCTTTGAGGTTTTTATAGATCAACTATATGGTATGGGGTAGATCGAGACTGAGAAATATTAGAGAGATTTGATGAAAATCTACACCAAGAGTCAGCAACCTCATAGATACCCAAGGTTGAAGGAAAAAATATCCCATATATTATCTAAATGGATTAAGGTTGTACAAAAAAATTATGATAGGGAATTTCATGATGTTTGATGGAAGAATCTCAAATTGGGAAGTGAAAATGAAAAATAGGGACAAAGCTGACTACACATAGTACAATATTAATAAATAGGTATAAAGTTAATACGATCAATATATTATGTGAGAAAAATCCATTGAAAAAAGGATGTAAAAGACATAGTGGAATCAGTTTAGATTTATCTATTAGATAGAATAATACATAGTTGTATGGGTCAATTATGTATTATAAATGATGAAACGGTGATATGCTAGAAGGATAAATAGTCATATGGGCTGAATGTGTATTGAGAATTATGAAACTAAGATAGACTAAAAGGATACATAGTCATATGGGTCAATGACATATTATACATGATAAAACTAAGATAAGATAGAAGGATACACATACATATAGGTCAATTATGTATTGCAAATGATGAAGTTGAGATAAGCTAGAAGGATACATAGTCATATGGGTTGAATGTGTAATGAAAATGATGAAAATAAGTTAGGGTAGAAGGGTAAACAATCATATGGGTTGATTATGTATTTCAAATGATGAAACTATGTAATATGAAGTAATTGGATCAATGTGACGAATATAATTAGGGAATAAAACACAACTTTATACCAACAATAACTAATGCAAGTTTCAAAATATAAAATATAATATCAAAGAGAAATCACATACTTGAAGTAAATGACAATTAGTTAGTAATTCCTTAATTTTATTAATTTATATTTGAAATTAATATTATGGGAAGTTGGTTGTAAAAAGGAACTAGAAAACTAATCTATGTATGGTTTTAGGTAGTTTAGGATGAAATGGATCTATATTGCTAATGGTACTAGTTTGGTATTGAGATGTACCCCTCAGTTTAAAATATCATATTGATAAGTTTTCAGGTGCTTTTCCAATATATACCATCAACCATTTATTTATATTGGGCAAAATAACTAATTTAGCTACCCCCTTGGTGATGAAATATAAGTACATAGGCCCTGAGAAGATTTTTTTTAATGAATTTTTAGTGTAATTTGATTTAGAAGTGTGTGAAAAAGATAAAATAGTATTATTAATTTGATATATTTAAAGCCCACCTAATTAATATATGTTTGTTATTTTAATAATGTAAACAAATAAAAATGGAAGGTGAATTAACTACTAGCAAACAAATGTTAATTTGTTGATTGAGAATAGTACAAAGTTAGTCTAGGTGGCACTATATGTAAACAATATAGAATATATTTTAGTGGATTAATTATTTTATACAAAGTCAAGGTATATAATAAAACAATCAAATAGATTAACTATTTTTTCTATACAAAAGATAGACTATTTAACTGTGTCAACCAAGTTCACCCAGTTAGCTATAGAATTGTTGTGTTATAGACTACACACTTGTGAAAAATAACATTGAAAGAAGAAATAAACAGGAAGAGAGAAAGAAAGAAACCTTGATGGGCTTGAAGATGATTTAGATTTAAAATTATTATGTAGTTATGTTCAAATTTTGTTTTAAAATTTTTACAATTGGTTCAACTAGTCAGACCAAGTTTGAAAAACATTATATGTTGAAGAAGAGATAATGAATAAAGTCAACCTATTTGAATGTGTTTATACACCTATATGTTGATAGAATACAATAGTATAAAAAGTTGACTAGCTAAATTATGTATATGAATTTTGAACTAAATAAGAATACTAAGCTAGACTGTTCAATCCAATAATTTTTATTTGGTGAAGATATTGCACAGATAAAACAAAATTGTTCTGAAGTGACCATGTGTTAAACAAGTGCACAAAAAGTATAAGTATACTTATTAATTCGATACAATAATAAAAATATAAAATAAAATGATCTGATGAAAAAAATGATAGCATGAAATAAAACCTAATAGGGTTAGATTAACATTCAGTTCACTATAATTTATGCAAAGAGAAATGCAACACTTCTAATTTTTTATGCAATAAATATTTGGAGTCATAACCAAGATGAATTTAATATATGCATATAATATATATATATATATATATATATATATATATATATATATATATTTATATATATATATATATATATATATATATATATATATATATATATATATATATATATATATATATATATATATATATACTCACACCAATTTATATGAAATATTAATGAATGAGATAAAAGTATGAATGCTAACATATATACTCTTATAAAAGAAGAACAAAGTCAAGAATATTTACCTTTAAAGACGAACCTATTGAGCCCCAATCTCTCCCTCATCCAATGTGAATCACAGTAAGTTGTTGTGGTATGTAGGAATCATAAGGATAATTTAGCTCTAGCCTCCATAAATTATCTATACATCCAAAAGACTTCTCCATAAGATAATATTTGTATCTCGAAAAAAATTATGAAACTCTAATCTATGATCCTCAAGTAGAATGGGGGATAAGCTAATGCGTAATGTACATAACTTTTTCTTCTCTTTTTAAATAAATGATTAAATGAGTATGTATATATAGTTGGGTAAGTGTAGGGAACTAAGGGATAGAAAAGGGGTCTTAAGTGGACATTTTTTCCCTAAAATAACATGAAACCTTAACTTGTATAGATTCATTGAGATATCTACACTCATAATTTAAACATTTTATAGGAACATGAATTGTAGAATTTTGAGTATAGTTTCTAAAATACTAATTTATTTTTGAAATGTTTAAATATAACAAGGTCAAACATTAGAAAATAAAATAATTGGTATTATTTTTTTCATAAAAATCATACTAGGTAGTTTTTTGCATACCCCGCCATTTTTTGAGTATCATCTACATTTTATTTAAACCCCTAGGTATAAAACTAGATAAGATCATCTAGTTTGTAACCTATTTTTCTTAAATTAATTAATTAATATATTCTTATTAATTTCACAAGTTATTATGCCATTAAATATGATAAAAAAAATTAATACCTAATAGTGCACCCCAGAACTACCTCAAAAATTATCAAAAATTAGATTTTTTTTTGGTAATGCATAGAGAATTAGGTCTAGTTTATAACCATATGCTTTTTTCCAGTTGGGATCAATGAATAAAATATACATAAAAAAAGATAAACATAAAAAATCATGGAATATAGTGCTATAAAATCATACTCAATAAATAAATATTTAAATAACAACCTTAAAGCAATAAAAATATTTAAAAACATCATATATATAGAAAGAGGGGACTTAGTCGATGTTGTAGTATTATTTCCAAGGAACATTTTGCTAAAATGGATATTTTCTAGAATAAGTAAAGTTTTATTTTTATAATTGGTAGAAAAAATGCATTTGACTGTGTGTTTCAAGTCCATGCCTAAGTCTTGAGAATCCATTCCATTCTTTAGCATTAAGGCATGTGTTTGAAATGGAAAGCTGAAGAACCACATATATGATAATATCACCTACATGGAATTATCACCTATGTAAAATTAATGTGTACTTAAAATTATTGTAATGGTAATTAAGGATAATATGAGATAGGGTTTAGGTTTTATAATCAAATCATTAAGATAATTGAGGCCAATTTGAGCTGTTTCAACCTAGACTTATGATCACAATACGATTTAATTCAAAGGGTTTCTATTTTGGGATGCATTAGCTTTAATTTTAAAGTTAATTTTTGCCAATTTGAACTCCTTGAACATATTTGTGACTAAAAAATATGATTTTGGGCTCAATTAACCCCTAGGTCACCACATATTGAGTGAAATAGTTGACTGGGGGAAATGAATGTTGTGATTTCAGTCAAAATTTAACCTTGTAAACCTAATTATTATTGTAAATGATATTAATTTATTTTTTAGGTTTTATAATTTAGCTTTTAGGGTTTAAGATTTATTATTTAAAGTATATAAGACATAGGGTTTAGGTTTTAGGGTTCAATAGTGAAGGTAATTAAGGATAATTTGAGCTAATCGAACCTATTTATGACCACAATGTGTTTTTACACTTAGGGTTTATGTTTTCGAATGAATAAAGTATAATCAAAAAATCAATTGGGGCTTGTTTAAGATCCTTGAACATATTTTTGACTATAGAATGTGATGTTGGTCTAAATTGGCCCCAAAGTCACCATAAATAAAGTAAATTAATCAATTAAGGTAATTAGTAGTATGATTTGGACCAAATTGAACATTTTGAACCTATTTGTTAATATAAAGGATGTTAATTTCATGGATAAATCATCTAGTTTAGGTTCAAGACTTTAAGGTTTAGGGATTAAAGTTTCATGTATATGCGATATAGTGTTTAAGGTTTAGAGTCCAATTGTAAAGGTAACTAAGGATAATTTAATCTAATTGAACTTATTTATGACCACAATGTGCTTTTGGGCATAAGGTTTATGTTTTAGGGTACATAATTTGTCTAATCATCAAGGTAATTGGGGTAAATTTAATCTCCTTGAACCTATTTGTGACTACAAAATGTGATTTTTAGCTAAATTGGCCCCTTGGTCACCATAGATTGAGTCAATTAGTTAATTGGGGAAATAAGTGATCTAATTTGGGCCAAATTAAGAATTTAAAACCTATTTTTTATTGTAGAGGATGTTAGTTGGGGTAAAATCATTTGTTTTAGATTTTTAATCTAGTTTAAGATTTGTGGTTTTGAGTTTCTAGGGCTTAGGGTTAGAGGTGTACATCTAGGTATAAGGTATAGGGTTTGGGGCTTAGGGTTTAAATTCCATAGATTTTAGGGCTTATAGTTTATAATTTAAGGTATATGTTTCAATTACAAAGGTAATTGTGGATAATTGGAGTTTTTGACCCTATTTATGAGTATGTAATGTGTTTTTAGGTTTGATTAGCCCACATGTCATCACATATTAAGATAAGTAGTCAATTAGAGCAATTAATGAAGTGATTTGGGCTAAATTGAGCCCTTATAACCAGATTCTTAGTCTATATGATGCCAATTTGGGATAAAATAAATGGTTTAGTGTATGAATATTTTACCATTTATAGTTTAGGGTCCATAGGGATTCGGATTTAGGGTTAGATTTTAAGGTATATATTTTATGGTATATGGTATAAAGGGTTTAAGAATATGGTCTATAATTTAGGGTATAAAATTTAGGGTTTTTGGTTTACAACTTAGGGTTTAAGGTTTAAATTTTGAGTCTAAATGATGCTAATTAGCTTGATAAAATGATTGGTTTAGGGTTCTTAGAGATTATGATTAATGAAAATTAGGTTTTATAAGTCTTAATATTTATGTATTATGGTTTAAAGTTTAGGGTATTGGGTATAGGGCTAAGGGTATATGGTTTAGGGGTTAACGTTTAGGGTATAAGGTATAGGACCTACAGGGTATATGTGTTAGGGGTTAAGGTATAGTGTTTAGTGTTCAATATGTTTTTTACATATAATAAATATCTGTATTTATTATTACTTCATATAGGGTTCTTGGAGTACTAATAAAAAAATAAAACACCAATAGTCATTTTTATTACTTCGAGAGTAATGTCACCTAGTTTATTGTGTACTATACATTGTCTATCCCTTGATTTGTTTTTTTTTATTGTAAATTATTATAATTCTATCCAAAAGCTCAAAATCATAAATCATTATCTACTCACATGGTTGACTAAATAGTATATAGGGCTATTCTTAATTTTTTTGGAATGATTGGATTATTTTCCCCACTTGGTACTTCACATGAAGTATGTTTGTTTTGTAATAATAAGATTATTTTCCCCACCCTCAACAGTTGACAATGTTGTGCAATCATGGGTGATGGCTTTTGTATCAGTAGTAAGAAGAAGTAAAAGTGCAAAATGTCAAGCAAATTAGAAGTGTTAAGAGAAAAACAAAGGTAGTGAATGAAAACAATTGTGTTAGTATGTTATACCTAATGAATTGATTGTCAAAAATATTGATGAAATAACCAATGATAATATACCAAATTATGAAATTCCAACTGTCAATACTAATAATATACCTAAATATAATGCAATTCCACATTTGAATTTTATTGTTTTTGTTTTTGATGATGATTATAGTATGCATGATGATGTGAATTGCATGGAAACATTCACTGGAGAAACTAATAATGATGAAAATAATATGAAAACACATATTAGAGAAAATTGTAATGAAGAAAATAATATGGGAACACCATTGAATGAATAACGTACTAATGAACAAAATAATATAGAAAGACCAAATCAATCAAATATACTATTAATAACACTTCCTAGGATTTATTTAATAAAACCAATGTATTTAATTGAAATTGATGAATCCATTTTGAAACAAATGCCTAAAAAAGTGTCTGAGCACCATATATGAAGAAAAGATGAAGAAATTGAGGAGTGGCACTTTGAATATTTAAATGAAGTTCAATGATGCCAAATTTTTGTTACATTTATGAAAGTACTTAAGATTACACCTACCATAGAAACTCTAATACTAATAAAATATAATATTAATCATGTAAATAATGTAGTTATTACCTAATACGTTATTACAAATTATTTGAAAAGTGGTAAAACAAAGAAAAAACAATTGATTACTGAAACATGATGAGCTTTAGATACAAATAGAAGAACACTAATGAAAGCAATTGAAAGATGTAAAATACTTGATGTTGATGGTAACACTAACTTGTGGGAATTCTCTTGTACACTCCCTTAGAAAGATAATGCTATAGTTGATTCCATAAAGGATAATCGATCTTTCATAGGTCATATTTCTACTTCAAGGTTGGAAAGGAAGAAAATTCAACTCAAATGGAGGTCTACATGAGAATATAAAAAAGGATGCAATTTTATATTTTTGGAAATCCAAATTTTTCAAATTGTAAGCCAATGTACACCAGCCACTAGTTAATGTGCAGTCAAAAGTCAAATTGAAAGTTTTCAATCCAATTGTAACTTTACATTTTTGCAAAGTTAGAAATTGTAAAAAACATACCAAGTTCTGCATGAGTTAAAATTAGATAAAACGATGCACTTGATCATTATATAGTTTGGTAGAAACCCTAAAATGTCAAAGTAAAATAGGTAAAATTAACTAAGTGTTATATTTTCTATTTTTTGGCTTGTTTCAAATACATTCATGGAAGAAGAATGTTATAGGGTTTGTGAGGCCAAGGTATGCCATCAAATTAGTATTTTATAAATGGTCATGGATATTTATTTATATCACATCTGGAGTATTTTAATGATATCATTATAAATAAAGGGAACTTATTTGTTTTACACAAGAAGAATGCAATTGTCTAAAAGTTTCCATATTTAAATATGATTGATAAAAGAGCAAGGCAAGGTAGTTACATTAAAAGAAAAGGATTTTTTTCCCCCAAGGTAATATTCTCACTTAATCCCAAATGCAACACATTTTCCATCCATGAAGATCAAGGGTTTATTTCAAGCATCATCATTACATAGACAAACAATTAATTCAATGATTTTATTGTAAGTCAAGAGCTTCTACACTTGACTAAGAGCATCTTCTAGTTGGATCATATTCTTGGAATATCTT
>JARHVA010002620.1:312500-320000 GCA_037957365.1 Torreya grandis | reverse complement strand
CTGTGGCCTTTGGATAGTGTAAAGGGGAATGTATTAATTTAAGATTTATATATAAATAATTAGATTAGATGGTTTTAAGTGTGAAAATAAGGGGAATCATGGTGATTTTAGTGAGCTAGGTGATGATGTACAGTGTGATAAGGGAGGTGATATGAAGAGAAATTACATTGACTTGACTCAGGTAGAAGTTGAAGAAATTGGAGATCTAAAAATATTATTTAGTGAAATTTTATTATAGGTAGAAGTGGTAAGGAACTTGAAATGGGATAAAATAGTGGTGTGTAGGGAAAAACATGGTGAGAAATAGTTCAGGGAAGGCCAAATGTTCAAGCTCTCTAGCTGTGCCAAGACATTGACAGTTATTCTAAATGTTTCCATGGAATTTGATTTGTAGTAGGAGGAAACCAAGATTAAAAATTTACAATTTTTCTTTATTTAATTAAACAATAATTTAATCCCTTATATTTTTTTTTAGATAATTATTTAAATTCTATTTGGGGTAAAAGACTAGGCTTGTATATTGGTTTTTTCTAGATGATACATTCTAGAGTTTTTAACATTTAGAATAAAAATTGTAATATGAAATTTAGGGAAATTAGTAAGTCCTTGTAGAATTTTGGCCAATTTATTTTCAAAGATGTCCCTTGGAACATAGAATTGGACTATAATGACCTTATTTTCAAAAATTCTCCTAGATGGGTCGATATTGAAGGAGTGACAATTCATCTATGGAACTTCCTTCCTCAGACACTAAAACCCCTTAGATAAGTATTAAAAGTAGAAGATACGAAAAGATCTCTAGCCCACATGAATTTTAGGGTTTTAATTACTTTATAGCCCTTGGAATTTTTCCTGAGTCACTCAATTTTAAAATAAAGGCAAAACATCATACCTATGTTTTCAGAGGTTTGGGTGGATTAAATGCTTGTTTATTTTTTAAATAATATGGCCACCTTAGGTAAAAATATCCTATGTTGGAAAATCAAGGCAATATACCTAATAGATAAAAAGGTAAGGAAACCCTAAAAGATGATACTATTTTGCATGATATGTAGCTATTTGAGAATCCTCTAAATGATACTGCCTCTACTGATGAGGCTATTAATAAGGTTGGATTATAAAATCAAAGTGAATATGTGGTGGAGGGTCCCTCCCTTAAATCTTAGGTCCATGTGCCACCATAACTTGATGTTGATTATCCCTCATTAGAGTTGATAAATTACTTTCCTAATAGCTTAGATGAAGCTTTTTTAGATCAAAAACCTCTTAAGGTCCCTCCCTCTAAGGAATATATGGTTATACTTGTTGAATCCCTTGTTTGACATAATATATATTATAATTAATCACTTGTTTATAAGCTTGATAGTCTGACTAGTGAAGCCACCTCGATGGTTATCTCTTCAGAGAAATAGATATCTGATATACATACTTGTGAGATGGATTTATTAGATGGAGATATTTTTAATAAAAACAAACCTACAAGAGTGGATAATTGGATGTCTAAAGGTGGAGGAACAAGTATTAAAATAACTAGGATCCCTCTATTGGATGAGTAATCTGCACCTAAGGAGAAAAAAAAAAGGCCAAAGAGACTCTTCTTAATTTTCAAGATCCCCATGTAAAAAAGGGAAAGGAAAATAATGTCCTAAAATATTTTACAAAATTATAAAAATAGGGGGGGTAATCCCCATGGTCAATATAAATAACCTTTGAATACCCCCTGGTTATTTATGTAGATTGTAAGATGGAATGTAAGAGGACTGGAATCCCTACCTAGAAAACTAGTAAGATAGTTTAGACTCTGAAGATATAATTTAGATTTCTTATTCTTAAAATAAGTGAAGAATATTATAATCCATCTATCCTTAGTCTTTAAATTTATCTATCTGAATGTTCCTTAGTTCTCCACCAATCATCAAAGAGGGAAAGGTGGGGGCTCGATATTGGTGAACCCTAGATTGAAAGATTGCATTATTAAACATGATGTCTCTCCCTGCAATAGATATGGATAGGTAATGATAACAAGCCATAATCAGACCTTTAGTTTCAATAACATCTACACCCCCATGACTATATGGAGTGAGCTAACTTGTGGAGTTGGCTAGCTACAAATCTTTAAAATGTTTCTTGGGTATTTGGAAGAGATTTCAACATGGTGGAAGCTATAAACGATAAATTATGGAGTGAACATCAAGCATGGAAAATAAATGATATTTTCTATAGTCTAATTTCAAAAGAATACATAGAATTTGAGATCCTCTCCAAAAGAGTAGAATACTAAGTAGAGGAATTTGGACACCTAGTGTTATAGTCAAAATAGTAACATAAGATAGTAATCAAGACTCAAAAGATTTTATTTGAAAATGGAGGGACTTGTTGTAGATCCAATAAAGGATGGTAACGTGGTGATAGTGCTGGCCTATATTATGTCTGATCATCACCTATTGAAATGACATTTTCATTAGCTACTAAGGAGAAAATGACATTACAGATTTCAAAGGTTATATAATTTCAATGTGTCACATCTTACTAGCAAGGAATTCTTGGAATATTGAAAATTTTATTTGAAACTCTATCTCCAATGTTGATATTTGGAATTCCAGTGTGGAAATTAGTAAAAAAATTATAAGTATTGATGGGCATATCAAAGCCAAAAACATAGAAAGGTTGGAAGATATGCTAAAGAGAAACTCATTCGAGTTGAAATCTCATTAAAGTTGGACCTTGCTAATGGGGTTATTATTGAAGAGATTAACCTCTTGAAGCAACAATTTTGATATTCTAAATAGTATATTGCTATATGGGTGGAGATCCTTTATAGAGTTACCTAGTTAAAGATTTGGAGATAGAGGCTCTAAATTCTTCTTCAAATTTTTGAAACCTAAACACATAAAAAGAAAGATCAAAGGAATAAAAGTCAATGGAAAATTTTTATAGGATGTTACAAGTATAAAAGGTGATTTTTTGATTTCTATGACAACCATTTCCATTCTGATGGTTCTATTGACTATATTGAATAGAATAGGGCCATATGTGAGGCCTACATTCCTAAGAAGGTGACACAAACTTAGGCCTCTTTCTTATAAGTTATTATTTTGCTTGATGAGGTTAGAAAAACTATTTACTCATTAAAAAAATATAAAGGGTGGATGGTTTCCTTGATAAATTCTATAAATTCAATAAGGAATGGATTGTTAAAGACTACTTAGAGGTCTTTAATGAGGCCATTAATGTTGACACCCTTGTGTCAGATATTAATAGAGGGGTCATTAACCTTATTCCTAAGGACGGTAATCTTTCTTCAGTAACAAATTGGAGACCAATTAACCTCCTCAATGTCTCCTACAAGGTTTTGTCAAATATCATTGTGAGGAGGTTATCATTGATTTTTCCCTCTATTATCTTGGAGACCCAAACTAGTTTTGTTAAAAGGAGATATATCATCGATAATTTAATTGATAGCTGGGAAGGAATGTACTAGGTAAGAGACTCAAACCAATATGTAGGAATGATCTTCCTTGACTTTGAGAAAACATATTCTAGAATTGAATGACCCTTCATTAAGAGAATGATGTGTGCCTTTGGTTTCTACAATAGATTTTATACAATGGTCAATGTAATCTTCAAATATGCTTCAAACATTTTTGAATTCATTACATAATTGATATAATATCTTAAGCTTTAGTGTTCCCTTAGTTAAGGTTATCCTCTTACACCATTACTCTTTATTTTGGTCATGGATACACTGCATTATCTTCTTAGATTCTCTGACATTAGGTCTCTAGTAAAAGGTATCTCAACTTCTACTATTGATTCCCTAATTGATGTACTATCTGATAATCATACATCAATCTTTATCACCTTGGAGAAAAATAACTTGGCTCAAGTTTCAAAGAGGATAGATATCTATTTCTCTACCTTTGGATCTAAAGTGGTTGTGCATAAATCATACTAGGTTAGCATGAGAAGCCTCCAGACTTGTTTTCAATTTTTGGTTGGACTACGAAAGGACCAGATGAGATGGTTAGATACATGGGTATTCCTTTTTCCCTTTAACCCTCCTTCAAAAGTATATGGGAATGGACTTTTCCAAAAATCAATAAGAAAATTTCAAAATGTCATGGTCATATTCTATCTTTACTAGGAAGGATTAAATTCTAGTAGAAATTTCTCTTGTCATATAGTGTATATTATGCCTCTTGTTGGCTCTTTCACAAAACTCAAATCAACATGATTCACATAATCATAAGATATTTACTATTGTTAGATGGTAAAGGGGGAAATAAAATGCACATGGTATCATGGTAATTTTTATTGAAACCTTAAAATATTTGTGGATTAGGGATAAAGGACCTTTAGTTGTAGGGAATAACTCTAGTAGTTACGTGGATAATCAGAGCCTCTATTGGAAAGGATCCTTGGAAAGTCCTAGTTAGGAATAATATTTTAAGAGGATTTCATAAAGGAAATTTGAACTACAGAGCATTAAACATTGTTGATCTTCTCATAGGGCTTTTCATGGTTAAATTTGTTGGCTCACCTATATTTGCCTCTATATGGTTAGCCTGGGATTCTTATAAACCTTTCATTTATGTCAAATAAGTCTTCAACTAATTTGGGACATTAGTCAGGGATATATATTATTATGGTAGAACTTGAATGTCAACATGACTTTGCTAGCCCTCACTAGGGGATGATCTATGTTTTATTGGTACACTAAGGGGTTGAGGAGATTTGAGGATCTATATTCCCATGCGTGATGAGCCTCTTTATCGAAGCTCAAATATAGATTTTAGTTCCCTATCTCTTGGAGAATAACTGTCACCTTCCTCTAAATAGCTCTTAAGGGGATAAATAACTTGTTTTTCATGGAAGGTTCTATGATAGTGTGAAGTGGAAAAAAGGCCTATCTTTACTTGAGTATAATTTTAAAATTCTCTAAAATAAACTTTCCTTATCCAATATCCCCTACCTCATCCTTAGTCATATCTGGTATGTGGTTGATCATATGCATGTTTTTCATGGAAGTTTCTAGGATAGTGTGAAGTGGAAAAAAGGCCTATCTTTACTTGAGTATAATTTTAAAATTCTCTAAAAGAAACTTTCCTTATCTAATATCCCGTACCTCATCCTTAGTCATATCTGGTCTGTGGTTGATCATATGCATGTTTTTCATGGAAGTTTCTGGGATAGTGTGAAGTGGAATAAAGGCCTATCTTTACTTGAGTATAATTTTAAAATTGTCTAAAAGAAACTTTCCTTATCTAATATCCCCTACCTCATCCTTAGTCATATCTAGTCTGTGGTTGATCATATGCATGTTTTTCATGGAAGTTTTTGGGATAGTGTGAAGTGGAAAAAAGGGCTATCTTTACTTGAGTATAATTTTAAAATTCTCTAAAAGAAACTTTCCTTATCTAATATCCCCTACCTCATCCTTAGTCATATCTGGTCTGTGGTTGATCATATGCATGTCTGGTCATTGAAGTTTGATGTGATTTAGGCCTCTTGTCTTTAATCTAAAAAATGTTATTCTCCCTATTCATTAATGTATAAGAAGCTGTATGTAGGTGCTATTTTGAACAATTATGATCTTGATAATCCTTTATGTGCTTTTTATAGTGAAATTGAAATGGTTGAACAAGTTTTTTCTCCTACCCTTATGCGAATAATTTATGGCATTATTGTCTTAAACCTTGGAATTTTTTTTTGGTTGTGAGATTAGATGGATGGACATTATGTTTGGTTATGAATGTCTTATGATTAAAGTCCATCCCTTTTTTCATAAATTTTATCTCATATTCTCTGATGAAATTTAATCATTTTCATGGAAGGAAAGGAACTTGGAGGTTTTCCAAAGGAAGGATAGAGTAGTTACTGACTTCACAATTAAATTCATCCTTCATTTTTTATATTTGTAGATATTCCTCTAGTTAAAATTACCTCAAGATGAACTAGGGTAGTTCCTTAGGACATGTCTCCCCAAGATTACCTTTGTCTTCTTTCTTGATTTTGGGGGATATCCCAGAATGAGGCCCCATCATTACTTGGTTGTGTCAATAAATGGAAATATAGGTTTAAATTTTTGAGTTTGAATGAGACTATATTAAGGATTCATACTTTGATGAGGCAAAAAATCTAGTGTAATAATAGATCACCCCATCTTAATCTGATCAGAATGGTCTTGATGGTTCATTGGCTACAAATGAGAATGTATTATAGGATATATGTAATGAAGAGTATGATAATGGTATTATTAGATAATCCAAATAAAATTTTACTCGATTGGAACTAAAATTATTTTGTGAAGTGGGATATGAGAATTAGGTGCTAGGGCCTTTATCTCAAGATCTTAATCCTGAGACACATAACCGAGGTGCACAAGACGAAGTATAAGAGAAGATATATGAGAACATCAATACTTTTTCGAACAAGTTAAAGAGGTTGATTGAAAGTGAAGGCTCATTGGAAATTGAAGACATCTTAAATTATGTGAAGCAAAGCAACATGAAAGGATTATTGGATAAAGTTAACCACTATTATGTTAAATTATCCTTAAGATAAATACTGTTGGGCCTGTTGATGGTAATAGCTCTTTGGAGGGAACTAACTTGGCTAACTTTGGTGATAGATAATAAGGTGATAATCATTTTTATATTAGGGCACAAGACCCATATGATTTAACCTACCACCTTTGTGGTGGCCTATATTTGATAGATAATGTTTGAATTTGTATTTCTACTAATACTATTGGTTTTTGTTTTATGGGTTAATTATTTGGAACAATTTTTATGTTCCCCCTCACCATCATCACCCGAATCACCTTCAAATATTTCACTATTTTCATGCTTTTTATGGTCTTACTCTTACACACACTTTTACACTACTTGAACCCACATAAATATAAATTCTAACCCACACATAGCTCATTGGTACTAAACAATTTATAAGCAAAAGGTAAGATGAGGTTGGTAGTCATTTATTTTGATTGAAGTAAAAAAAATTATTTACACTCTTTATATTAATAACACCCATTTTATGAAAATATAAAATTATATTTTCTTAAGGTATAAGTTTCATCTTTGGGGAAATTGATACTATCTTGTAATTTAGTTTAATTTGATTGATGATTCAATGAGATATATTATTTGTCAAAAATAAGAAAAAAAAAGTAGGATTTGAGCATACGAAGTATTTTATTGTTAATGTTATTTAATATCTCTTAGGAAAATTATAATCCCTTATTCCTATCAGTTAATGGATTCCTCAATGCTCGTTTACACACAAATATTTTTAAAGCACATAAAGGCCATCTCCCTACTGATCAAGTGCATGATCTCCCTCATCATCCTTGAGTCCTTCATTAATTGATTTAGGCTTTGTATATTGGGATATGTTAGCTGAGTTTTATATAAGATTTTATTTTTGGAAATCAAAGTAGTTTAGTTGAATAAATGTTGGAAATGAAGAAACCAACTAGAAATTTGAATATGTTTTGTA
>JARHVA010002620.1:225000-305000 GCA_037957365.1 Torreya grandis | reverse complement strand
GGATATCAACCTTTTGTGTGTACCCTCACCTAGTTCTAGGGAATTTGTGCATGTATACATAGATGTTGGTTTCTTGTTTGTTACCCATTTTGACTAATTTTAATGCCAAACCCTAGGGTTACATGTTTGTTATGGTATTTGAGGATCACAAGTATTAAAAAAAATTGCATTAAAAGGGTATAATGGATGTGACCTCAACACCCCATGTGTTGAGTATTGCCTACATATCGATACCTTAAAGGAGAATCAATCTTGATATAGTTTTCCTAATCTAAGTGTTTATGTAAGTGAAAATGAATATTAGTATGAGTGTCAGTTTCTACGATTTTAGTGTGAATTTATATTAAAAATTTGAGTAATCTATGTTTTGGGCTGCTATGGATGGGTGTATGTAAAAGTAGGGCAGAATAGGGATCAATGAAATTGATGTTCATAATTATTTCTAACTTTGTTTATGATTGTTTACATCTAGTTTCCATATAGTGTATAAGTCAATGAAAGTGGTATGTATAAAGCATCCTAGTTGTTTTCAAGATGTGAAATAAGTGTAGACTAACCCTAGGAATGATTTTGGAAATGAAAAAATATCCATTTAGGGAGTAAGGAGATAAATGACACTAACATTATCCCTAGGTCAATAGTGCAGTGTGCTAATGTCCAAAGGGTTAGTACCCATGTGGTAGAATCTATTGAATACGGGGCTTGAGTTCCTACGGGGTGGTTTAGTGTTGCTTTTGGTATATCTAGGAATGGGTTGGACCTACACAACATCTATAAAAGTTTCAAAAGAGGCATTAAGATAGATCTAGGACAAAACTAAAGATAGGATGGTATCAAGTGACACTCATTTATTTAATGAATACCATTGTTGAAGTCGAGTGTCTATGTTTTATAATAAATTTCACCCAATGAAGGTCAGTTCTTAAATCAATATGCATATTATGCGATGGATCTGTTATTAAATATTTTTAGTTCATGTTCTATCTAATTTTTTAAAATCTATGATTTAGATTCAAAGTTAGAAGTGGATATTTGAGGCAACAATATTGAATGTTATAACTCCAGTTGGTGCAAGTAATATAAGTAGACAAAGATTTAGGAATGTTTTATCTTGAAGAGCTCGATGAATGCCACTGATTAGAAATAGTTTTGTAATTCTTATTATTTTTTGAATTATCATGCACAATGAAAAAGTATTTTAGCTTTGATGATAATGTATCATAATTATATCAATTTAAAATTTGTTTTAGCATCCAATGTTCCATAATATATATTCAGTGATATATAATCATCTATGAGAAACCCATTATCTTTCATGGTGCTTATGAAATTTATCACTTTATTTGTGTATTTTTCATCACGATAATTTGTTTATGATTTTTGTCTCTCAATAAATATTATTCCCAACATATTCATTTCAGCAACTTCCATGATTTAGCCACGTTGTAACCTAGATATGATTTTTCACTCATGTTCCATTATACATTTTTGAATTGGTGTAGTATCTTCCTGCTTAGAATAACAATTATTTTCAATATTTTATAGAGTATTACTTCACTTGGCATGACAAAGACTATAATTTAATGACTTCCAATTTTATTTTATTGCATCATCATTATGTCAAATATCTCTTTGTGTATAACAAAATCGATTGTAAAGTTAAAACTTTGACATACAAAAATCAACTATTTTTTGTGATTCATGTGTAAGGATGGAGGAAAACCTTAAGAATGCTATCATAATAGTTATGATACTCCTTGCCTCTCATTTATTTTCTATTTTTTACCTTAGATTATACATGCATCATCTAACTATGTCAATAGGTGAAATAATTTGTATGGAAAATGACCTATTTATATATCCAACAATAAAATATTTTGTACATTCATTATGGTCATCTTAATCTTTCATAGGTACCTGTTTAAACACCTTACTTAAAACAATAAATTTCACAAATAGTCATCTCGTCTCTACTAATGGAAGCTCCACAAACATGTTATATATTTCTTATTCCCCAATATCTCTTCCAACTTTTGTTTCAATTAAAAGTCTTATATAAGCTCTTTATGCTAATTATTAATGGTTTTCAATATTTACAAGTTGCATTATTATTTGATAATAAGTTTCAGATCTCTCCAAACGTGACAATGTACTTAACTATGCCATGTTTTCAAAGAATAGATTTTAAGTATACATTTGATCTCCATAATTATAATCTGTAACGATTGTGTGTCTTTACTTTATCATAATTTCTTGTAGATTCAAACTTTATCTCTATCTCTATATCTGAATCTTGATATAATTTTGATCTGTTGGTGTTAAGCCACACTCGGACCGAAGATGGACTGGTCCAAGAGGGACCAGTAGCTCAGTGGTAGAGCACTCCAGCAGCGTATGGAAGGTCCTAGGTTCGAGTCCTAGCTGGTCCATGTCTCAACATGGTATCAGAGCCAGGCCCAGTTTAGGAACCCCAAGCACACGAGAGGTGTGGCTTAAGGGGGGGTGTTGGTGTTAAGCCACACTCGGACCGAAGATGGACTGGTCCAAGAGGGACCAATAGCTCAATGGTAGAGCACTCCAGCAGCGTATGGAAGGTCCTAGGTCCGAGTCCTAGCTGGTCCATGTCTCAACATGATCCATCAAGATTAAAACAAATTCACTTATCTTTCATATCTAAAGCATGGTCATTACAACCTTTATAGTCAAGTCGCAAGGTAATCGAAGCGATGATGCAATCAATCAACCATCACGGGATGGTTCCTTTCCTTTTGCCACGTAACAGAAAGTTCTCCCGATTGACCAAGGGGCATTGTAGCTGCACCTGTAATATGTCCATCTGAATTTTAGTAGTCTAGTCATTATGCTCGTTATTCAATCATATTACAATTATCTTATGACCATTAAAAACCTTGTTAAATCAAGGAACGAAGTTGAATAATATCATTCAAAAATACCTATCGAGAATTCGGTATCATTGATATTGTGGTGATTATTTAATAGCTAGATATTTTTACATTTACAGGGGAGACTACACCCCCACTGTATGGAAGGTAATTATTTACGTTTGTTTCTCAATAGTTTGAAATATTTGGAGGAATTATCTAATTCTATTGGAGACAGATTTCTTTTAATTATTAATAATTTTATTTGTCAATTTGAACCGAACTACAGTTACATACGCAGAAGCCGCAGAAGTCCGTAGATTTTTGTCTCAGGATAAAGTAGTGTTGCCCAGGGGAATGCTGTGGTGTTCCTCCAAATGCTAAAAGTTGTTGGCGTGTATTTTTTATAGAGAGCATAAACAAGTGTTGCCTAGGCGAGTGGAGTGTTGTGATCTCCGTAGATTTTATTAGTATGATATATGCATGAGGTAAAAGTTTATTAATTTAAATTTTATTAGAACATGTATTTAACATAAGATATAAAAGTAAAATATGTGAAAATATGTTATATTGATTTCATCATACATAAGATATAAAAATAAAATGTGTGAAAATATGTTATATTGATTTCAACATATCTATAATTTATGTAAAAATAAACAAAAAATTATTTAAAAAAGAAATAAAGATAATAAAAAAGGAATCTTAAAGTGCATCTTGAAAAAAGGGCTAATAATTGTTCTATGATGGATAGGTTTATATTTGGAGCCATTACAACGAATTAAAATTTAATTGTAAAATTGTCATATATATTGTTGACTTTTTTCTGAAAAAGGAAATAAAACTGATCAATTATTTGTATATTAAATTATGTTTTTAAATGTACTTATATGTTAGTATTTTTCTATACACCCATGTTATTCAATTCACACCATCAAAAGCATGCAATATTTAAGTATATTTAAAACAGATTTTGGCATTATATAAACCATTATAAATATTTAGAAGGATGGTGAAATTACTCAGGGAGATTACGCCAAAGCGATCTGAACTGAGTTCATGAATTGTATCTGATTACCTTTTTTTAAATCAAAAATAATTTATTCTTAGAAGATAGAGAAATTGTAAAGTTGAATATTTATCCTATTTTAAGAACAATAACATTTGAATATTCTTAGTTTATTAAATTCGATACAAAGAAGAGTATTTGATAAGGAAGTTATAAATTTTTTAAAATAGAAGAGTCTGAGCAAGTGAATACATGCATCTGTAACTTAATAAATTAGGGTTTTTGATGATTGCTTACATAAAATTAACTTTTTCTATCACTATAATAATTTTAAAAACTGGAAGAACGTGTCCATAGATTATTCTGGACCTCAATTTTAATAGTAGAAAGTCTTAGTAAGTGTGCTCTTCAAAACGACATATAATGTTTAGGATTACATTTTTGGAAGATGAATACTTTGATTAATCTGAATATTTCAGAATTCTGTATATCTAAATATTCCTTGCAGTACATATCATTTTTAATATATTTGGCAGTGCAATCATATAATTAAGTATATAAAAAATAATGCCATTACTATACATTAGAGAGTAATTTTGAAAAATAATTTGCTTAAAGTAAATTTGGTGACGTTAAATTTAATTTGCAATCATAATAAGGAAAAAAAAAATTAGACGTGCATTTTTATAGTGCTATTAATTTTGTTTCTTATGTTTCTTAATTTCATACCATTAAAATATTCTAAAATATAAACATTTAGAAAATGATTAAATTTATAGGACACATGTTAAAACCGAATTTATTCAATTTTATATTCATTTTTATTTTTGTATATATAACATTAAATTATATAATTACTTTTAATTTTTTTTATAATTAATTTAATGATTTTTTATGGTAATAATAAAATAATTTTTTTAATAAATTAAAAAAATATTATATAAAGTTTTTGTTGGCAATCTACTTAAATATAAATAATTATGATTTATACAAATACAAACCAATTAAAGAAAAAAGGAAATTATATTATAGAATTTTCAAAGTATACATATTATAATATGTCAAGCTTGGAAATTGATAGTCCAAATTGGGTGGTAAGAATTAAAAAAATTATAATAGTATATTTTGGTAGAAATCGAAATAAAAAATCTTTCTCAAATCTCCTTGAATGACAAGAGGCAAACCATAACATGTAAGATTGTGGTTGTCAAGAGCTCAATTGTTCAGTCCATCTGCGACTTTATCGCTTTCTCTAAGATATTATTGAATTGGACCTCCTAAAACTTGTCATGTAAGCTATGATTTTTATCTGTCTCTCTAGTTGTTTTCATTTTTTTTTGCTAAGATCTCCATCAAGTTTAGATAACAAGCCGATGATTATCTTACATTCTGATTCAATCTAGGTTTTTTGCAACATAATTTTTAAAACTTTTTGAATCTTTTTGTAAATGTTGATTTCTACTAAATTATTGGTTACATATACAATATTTTATTCTTTATTTTTTATTTTTATTGAGGGTTGTATCGTCTCTCATGTTTTTATATAGCATAGTGTTAAAGACATTCAAAATAAATTAATAAAATGATAGTATACGGGTGAAGTCTCGTCTACGAGTAGAAGAACCAATATAGTTTCAATAATTTTGGAAAAAAACATTACAATTTGTCAAAGTAAAAAAAAATAAATTATAAATTTTAGTATACAATTTATTTATAAGAGCTTATAGTTGTAAATGCATATCACATTTTTTTAAATAACAAACTTGTTAAAATAAAAAAGTGTAGGTATTATTTATAGATAATTGTGTGTATAATAACAAGTCGAAAATATAATCTTTGAAATATTTAACACACCAATATCATCACATTAAATCATCCAAAACTATAATATACATCATATTAAATAAATCAAAAGTGTCGTATACATGAAATCAAATGAAAGACAAATTAAGGATTTCTAAATCATTCAAATTTTAAATATACATAAGATAAAATGATTAAAGTAAATAATCATCAAATGTGCCATACATGTAAAATATCAAATAATGAATTATTTCTATCCATAGAAAGAATCTGTTATAATTACATGACATTATTTATTGTTTAAGAATTAAAATTCAATTTTTCTTCCTTAGCTTTCTATTTATACTTTTTTTTTCCATTTTCCATACTTTCATAATGGTCATATGTAAGTGGTGGAAATATTCTTAGTCCTTCCAAGGAATTTACATGCGATATATCCATAAATTTTAACCATGTTCTTCTATTTTTAATTATATCAATTGTAAATTTTGAATGAGTCAAACCTTATGTTTTGTGTTTTGTTAATGCCTAAGCCAATCACAAAGGTATTTGGTTTGTGTGTCTCCTTTGTATTAGTGGAATTGGAAATGTACATGGAGCGTCATCTTCAAATGGTATTCCTGAGTAACTATCAAACTCAAACATAACATATCTCTGTAGTTATGTTGGGAAAATTATAGGATTTTATATTATACTTCAAAAATACCCTAAATATATATTTACAAGGCATGCTTCTATCCATGTCATAGATGTTAACATGACCCTTATATCCTCAGGAATGCATAACCCCACATCAAGTTCATCATTTTGACCTTTTATTCATGCACTAACATTGTTTATATTGACTATAATGCTACATGAAACATGTCTTTTAATGAAAACAATTTTACTTTGTTTTGCTTATGCACATTATCATTTGTGGAAAATAAATGAAAACTATCGTCAATTATCTATGTTGCTAGATTGATTTATTCCAACATTAGTTCATATCATAAATAAATTCTGATCACAATTATTTAGATAAGCATATATTAGATTTGTGATAAGTTGAGGAAACCTTTAGGGTACTTGTTTTCTCATTATTATCCATATATATTTTCCAAATTAATATTTTTTTTGATTTCATCACACAATAGTTTTGTAAAAATTTTACGATCATATAGTGGTCTATCATTAAAAGGAAGAATTTATCCAAAGTATCCAACTAAAATCATAGATATAGATCTAAAAATCATGTACGCATTCTTAAGAAATGCTAGATGAAGTTGAGAGTCTATGTTTTTTAGAAATGTTTAGCCAATAAAACTCATTTCATCAGTTAAAATTTATTCTATGTGATAGATCTCTTCTTTAAAAGATTCAAGTCATGTTCCTTATAATTTTAAAAAAAAATTGATTGGGATTTGATGTTATAAAAGGATAATTGAGGCACCAGTATTGATTGCTACAACTCTAGTTGGTATAACTAATAGAAGTTGACAATGTTTTGGGAATGTTGTATCTTGAAGAGCTCAATGAATGGAACCAATTAGAAATGATTTTCTCCTTTATGTTATTCTATGAATTATCATGCATAATGGAAATGTATTTTGAATGATAATGTGTCATAATTATATCCATGCCTCTTTTTTTAGCATCCATTATTCCATAATTCATATTCAGTGATATATCATCATCTATGAGAAACCCATTATATTTTTTGGTCCTTATGAAATTAATCACTTTATATGTGTATTCTTTAGCATGATATTTATTATTTTATGGTGTTTGTTTGTCAATATATCTTCTTCCCAACATATCAATTTAAGTAACTTCCATAATTTAACCACATTGTAGTCTAGATATGATTTCCCACTCATGTCCATTGTATATTTTTTAATTGGGTTCATATACTTCAATTTATAATCACAATAATTTTAAACATTTATTGGAATAGTAATTCACTTTGAATGGAAAATATTATAATTTAATGACTTCCAATTTGATTTTATTACATCATCATTATGCTAAATACCCTTTTGTATATCATAAAATGGATTGTAAAGTAAATCATTTTTATTCTAATCATGGTCATCGTACTCTTTTCAGTTACCCATTTGAACACCTCATGTAAAACATTAATTTTGACAAATAATCTATTGTTCTCTACTAATGGAATCTCCAATAGCATGTGACATGTTTCTTATTCCCTGATGTCTCTTTGAATAATCATTTCAATTAAAAGTATTATATATGCTCTTTATGCTTATTCATAAGGGTTTTCAATGTGTTAAAGCTACATCAATATTCAATGATAAGTTTCATATCTCTAATCTACTTTTTTGCATACTTGATAATGTACTTGACTACAACATGTTTTCAAAGAACATGTTGATAGTATAGGTTTGATATCAATAATTGTAGTATGTGGAAATTGTGTGTCTTTACTCTATCATAACTTATTATAGGCTCAAAATTTATATCATATCTCTAAGTATTTATATAATTTGATTCATTAATATTCAATGGCCACAATGCATTATACCTATAAGAAATAATAACTTGATTTTTAGTTCTTTTGGACATATTATTATAAATATTTGTACATCTATTTAAATGATTGAACATTTTACTATAAATAATTATTCCTCTTTTATTACATAAGAATACACTCTCTCTACACACTATATGGTGTTTTACGTAATTAATTATCTCTTCATAGTCACATTTTGTATCCACCTATGTAAGTTATCTTATAATTTGAGGACGCGTATGATGAGTAAACTTTCATAATGATTATAATTAACTATTTATATATAAGAGGTTATTAGTTACATTGATAAAATAAAAAATCATATAGAAAATAGATTTGGTGAGGATTGATGACATGCATGTATATTTTGTTGGTGTGTATATTCCTATGGATTCTATGTGTGAACAATAAAATGAAAGTGTTTATCAATGTTTATCCATTTAGGATAATTTTTCCAATCAAGATTATCCATATTTTATTCTCCATATAACCATATGAATCCATTTACATTTGATGAACCTCTATGTTTCCATTCATATCTAGACCAATAATATTTTACTTTCTTTCCTTTTAAAATATCTCCTTATGAAAAATTTATATCACAAGTGAATGACTGTGACCCTATATGAAAATAATAATATGTATATTATAGTCACCAATTTAGGGATACTCATGTATTCATGGTTTCTATTTATAGCATTGTTACATGTAGATCAAATCTATACATATTGGTAGTACTTAAAGTGAATCTAATGGTAGGTGACCCAATTTGATCGAACATGTGAATTAATTCACCATGAAATTTTTCCCAATAGGACCTTATACATATCAAGGTGGTTGTAAATAACATTAAATGACAACTGGGAGAAACACATATTATTGATGTGTTTAAAAAACTCATTGATGGTCTTTGACATCTTTTGAAAAGTATTTTCACAAACGCTACTGATTAAATTTGATCATGTCTCATGATCATGTTCATCATGTATAAATTGTGTGGCATAGGTCAAATGATGATCCCTATATCCAAATATATGTTTAACAAATTTATGTATATGTACTCATCTAAATGGTGGTTCTATCCACTCACATCTTCCATTAGGAAACAATGTTGGTAATCCCATATCATGTATGCCTATTGTGACATACTCATTGATTATAGATTCTCTAATCTCTGACCAATTAATTATTGTTTTGATATATACATTAGGTTAATTTACCCATGCTTGGATTAATTCCATCTATCTTGAAGAATTTAGTGTTTTAGAGGCCATCGATGTTGTGTGATTAATGATATTTCCTTAATCCATCTCCATCACTAGACCTACAAATAAATCTTCATTTACATCATAATCAAGCTATATATAGATAATGTGTACTTATATAAATACATTTTCATCAAATTCAAGTGGAATTTCAATAATATAATTTTCACAAAACTATACTTTGGAATATAACCTATCATGTTGTAGTTTATAGTTAAATGCCTTATATATGCCCTTTTTATTGGTTGTAAATTTATAATTTATTGCATGTTGATACTTCCTTAGAAATATAATCATTGAAAAATCTTTTATTAACTGTGTAAAATCCTTATATATGTATTATACTTCTTGTAAAATACTTATTTTTTGTATTTTATATTTATATTGATGTCTAGTTGCATGTGTGTGACTTATAGGATTGGGTTAACATAGGATATTAACATGTTCTCAACATGTGTTAATATTTAAAGTTATGGTAATACTGGCCTATGATCCATTATTTTTTGGTGACTAAAATAAATTATTATCTACCTATTATCAACATATATTACATACATGGCCTTCAGGTGTTTGATAAACATTCATTCTAATGTAAATTGTATATAGTGAAGCACGATTATCCAGACTGTTTTTAAAATAATTTGAAAAGCACTTAATTATCTCTTAAGCATTCCATTGGGATTAGTTATATTTTTTTTATCATTTAATTTATGAGTCTTAAATCCATCTTCTTATTAAAAGTTGTGATGTTGAGTCTTATTGTAAATCATTATTTTGCATTATTCTTATTATTATAGGTTGTGATATTATCTAGTCTTGTATATAATTATCTTTTACATTATTTCAAAAATCAATGTTAATTAAATCTTTAAATTCATTATGGTATTTTGATGACATGGTCTATTGATACTAAATTTATCTCTTCAAACTTAATGTCAACATTAGTTATTGATTGATGATAGTGACTTTGATATACATCACAATGAAGTTCTTGTTTGCATTGTGTTTCTTCCTTAGTAAATTGATTTGAATGCATTATCTTTATAATATTATTATTAATACATGTTTCTCATAATCAGATGTTTATTTCATGGTTTTTTCTCATCTTATCTGTATGTTCTCCTTTTTTATTCTATTTATTTAGTTATCAATTTGTCCCTACATTATTTAAATATTTATCTATCATTATTGTTATCACTTGGATTTTCACCATTTTAGGAGATGAAAAAGCTATCCTCATAAAAGTGGAATAATAGAAACACCTCTAGGCTTGTGGGTATCTTAAATATGAGGTGAATCTCTAGAGAGGGCTAGCTCCCTTGATGTACCACTTTGGATCAAAACTACACTTAAATTTGGGCGGGAGGGTGAAAAGAGAGAGAGAGATAACTAAAATTAGAGTAACCTGAGGCAAGTGATACACAAAAATATATGATGACTTCCAACTAGTAGCCTATTACACAAGAAATCAAGAGACAAATTGAACATACTCTTTTCTAATCTTCATCTTCTCACATCGATGTTACATTGTGAGGTTATGGATGAATGTGTAAAGCTAGGAGAACTAGACAAGATGCCTATGAGGGAACTAATGAATATACTAACTAACTCAAACCTATAAATATCTTAGAATACTTCATACGCCCTGTAATAAGAATCTATTGAACTATAAATATGATGCAAGAATAAGTCAACATACTAAGAAATCCATAATCTTTACTAAGAAAGATCCACATTCAAGTAAAACACAGTAAGAATTGTCATAAAGTGGTAAAAAATAGTAGTTTTATTTATCCAATGGTATGAATTTGAGAAGGGCTTCAACATACTTAGGTGGAGTATGAATTGCAATGGCTAAAATGGTTGGTTTTTATAGAACTTTAGAGAGAGGGGAGAAGAGAGAAGTTCAAGGGTCAAAAAGATACTTGTAAAGTGAAGAGAAAAAATTAATTCTGCATTATAATAGGATATTGGATGAAGCAATCAAGGCCAATAATCCCATTTGTCCATCCAAGTCATCAAATATTGAAAAGTGGCATAAAGCTCCTCATTCTAGCTCAAAAAACTTCCTACATGATTGGCCCTATCTAAACACCTCGTAACTATCTAGGAAAATTTAAAATGATTTTATATAATTTTAAGTCACTATTTCCTATTTATTCAATGGTTTTAGGACTAGTAATATGGAATCATTCTAAACTATGTTATCATCATTTACTATCAAGAAAACTCCTCTTCCATGCACCCTGCACACTTGGCCTCAAAATTGGCATTAGTTTCCCATGAAAATATATTGTATGGATTAAATTACACACCTAAATACCCTCCATGTCCTTATAATCATCGAGGACACTTTAAAAAGAGCTCAGTTGAACTTTTTGACCCTTCTCACTACCTTATCTAATATGCTAATTTTGACTAGCTAAAATTAGAGCTATTGTTCAAAACATTATAATTTTATTAAAGGAATTAAATGACCATATATAGTTATAAAAATTATAAATGTTCCCTTAATACTTTATTTCATCTTTAAACTCCTCTTGTAGACTGTAAAACACAAAAAAGTCAATAATAGCCTATTTTGTACCTGATTCGTATAGGTCCGTACAACCAAAATGAATGAGAGGAAGATTTGTTGAGTACTTATAAATTTATAATAGGTTTAATTTTTAAAATATGACATTATAATTAATCTCTATATTTATTTCTCTAGATTGGTCCTTCCAAGGGTTTTAAGGTTTCCGAGTAGTTTTGACCTTTAGTGATGTTTCATAAAGGCCTGGCATCCAAATATCAAATTAATGCCACAATATTGATTTTAAAGAACATATATAACTCATAAAAACCTATTTGGATCACATTAATATCCTTTAATAAGATACAAGCTTATAAAATTTCCTTATCAAGATTGTCTCCCTATTCCAACTAGCATGAGTGACCTTAAAGCCCAAAATTTATCCTTTCATGACTTATTATATAAAATAGTGGATTAAAAACATATTATTTGGTCCAAAAAACATATTATATAAATCAATCATATGGATATGAGTGAAGACCTATTATTTGCGCTCTAGGCTAAAATCTTGGTCAAGGGTCATGACTACAACTTTAAGAATGTAGGGTACCATGCTAAGTTAAATACCCATTTTTATATTATAATATGTTTATATTGAATTTAATAACTATAAAAACCTTAAATATTCTAACCATCTCCTAAGATCACCCTTTCATCTCTTTTCACCAAACTATAGGTTTTATGCATGGGAAAAGTACCCCTTATCTGAGATAAAAAGAGGGTTACTTCACCTATTTTCTCAAGAAGTATGGAGGTTTTATAGGGTTATCTAGGTTATGGATACCATATTTAATAATTTTTATCCTTTTATCAATATGTTTTCATCCCAAAATTCTTATATTTCTAAGGCAGACTGTGTACAAGCTCCTCCTAATTTGATTGTGTTTTGCATCTCTTTAAGCCCTTTTTTTCTCCATATATATATATTTATTAAAAATATATTTTTGAGAATAAAAATTATAATACTTTTACCCCTTTATACACCCTTTATAATCTTTAATTCACAAGACAATGTTACCCTGCCTGACTGTGTTGATCCCTTGGAACCCTACCTATAGGTGATTTTGTTGTATTTAGACCTTGTTATGATGATCCAAACTTACTTTTAGTTATAAAAAACTTTTGGTTGTGATTCATATCAATTTTATTCATTTTTATGTACTACCCACGTTAATAACTTAAATTTTTTATTTCCTGCCGCTCCTCACAGTCATCTATAGTTGACTATGGGGCTTATATGTCCACATTTACTTCTTTGAGAATTGGTCATAGTGTTTAAAAAAATATTAGATTTACATAGTACCATTTGGTACTATATTGGATTATTTTATTCATGTATTTTATTCTATACCATTGTTTAATACCTTAGTTCTATTCACTACCACCCTATAGTCACCTACAGTTGACTGTAGGGAGTTCTGTAGGTGGTGTTTCTCTTAGACCTGTGCTATATGTTTGAAATAGATTCCTTTATATATTTTAAAATAATTGGAGTACCCTTTAAAAATATAATATGATATCTCTATGTTTCCCTCTCTCTTCATGTCTGGGTTAAAATTTTAGTCTACTATAGGTGAACATTCTAGGCATAAGGAATCCTACAAGTGAGCATAAAACCCCAACGCAGTATTCCATCCTCCATAGATGATCATTAGGACATGAATGATAACTTAAATAATATTTAATGATATTAATGTGATATAATGGTATATAAATATCATCTATGAGTGTAATTTAATTTTATAGTTTAGAGCCTATATAATTTACTGCCTAGTTTTAGTGGTTTCAGAGGCATATTTAGAAGTTATTTTGTATGACTATTATAATGCCCTTTTTACATTCCTTGGAATATATTATTTTTTTAATTCTATTAGGTTTATGTATTAAAATTATAAATAATATACATATACCTCCATGGACATGTTAAAATTCTTAAATAGTTCATCTAGTTGATTGTATGTGATAGTCTTATAACAAATTGGCCACATGATGCTTCATGACTGCATTCTCATAGAATATGCCTTATAATATGAGCTTATAAGTTTAATTGAAACATTATCACATTTAAAAAATGATAAATTATCTATTTCATCTCTCTAAAACCATGATAAAGCATGAGGATCTTGGAAATGGTGGAAAACTACCTATCATCATGAATGAGACTAATATGCCAACTTTGATATGCTTTGCTCATCAAAACATAATAAAACTTGAAATAAAGTATGGCTATCATCTGATGATGAATCCAAAATCATTTTTAAATAATATCACCAATTGGTTCATATAGACGTACTAAAAATGGAGCAAAACCTATAGGGTACATGAAACAGTAAGAAAAAAAATATAGTCAACTTCATGAGGATGGTTCATGAAGCACATGCAACAATTATTCCAAATAATTATATGTATATTAAGTTATATGAGTTTAATTTAACCTCCGCAAGGAGTTTGAGCTGAAACCTCATGATCTTGTTCATACTAAGCATAAACCTACAGATCATTTTTGCTTGCCAAGAAAATTGGAAAAGGAGAAGAATAGTTTTGGGCCAAAAATGGAAATTCCAGAGAAACGAAAATTTTTAAATAACAATTTATCAGATTGATAGACATACCATGACCCTTTCCCACATGTCACACTTCCCAAGGAGATGTACAAGTGCCAAATTTCTTCTTTTCTTCAATAAAATTATCCTTTTCCAAAGGAACCTGCCACTTTTCAATTAGTTTTAGATACTTAAGACCTATTATGACATTTATAGTGTGAATTAATAATTTTTTACCCTCACACTTTAAATTAAATCTATACAAATAATTAAATTCACCTTTTTATCCTCTGAATGACTCAAAATGACTAAAAGGACTAAAATAACTAATGACCAAGGCTATTACAAGATTATGTGACATTAATTAACCTATAAATCAGCTTTTGACATATATATTAGAATCTTAAAACACCTAAAAGTCAGTTTTTTACTTAGGGGTGTGCCAATTTGACCTTAAAATAAAATTTGGTCAACAACTATATTGTAGACCTTTTATTTCTTCCTCTCTTTGTGCATGTCATTTTTTATTGTTTTCATTTGGATATTATTTTTTTTATTTTTTTATGTTCTCTTCATTTTTGTTTAGTTTCAAAATTTAAGTTTTTTAAACAATATTGTCTTCTCTTTAGATAAGAGAGATAAATTTAATGTTGGTCTTAGAGTCATTTCCTTACAAATATGTACTTTAATAAGCAACTATCAAAATGATGAAATAGAATGGTGAATATTCATCAAATTTAAATATAATTTATGATGGAACTATATAAAAATTAAATAGAAATTATTTATACATGAAATCTATCAAATTATAATAATAACTTGACATAAATAGAAAGATGTTTTTTAAATTATGTAATTTTTTATTGGTATGCAATTATCATATGATATGAAACCTCCTAACTATCTATAATTTAGATGAAATTATAAAAATACCATTAAAATATGTATATATTGTGTAATTTATTCTAACTTTTTAATTTATCTCTCACATCCACCAAATATATCAAATTATTATTACTTCATGTTTCATACACAAAGGTGAGATGAGGTTAGTGCTCGTAGATTTTAATGGAAGTATGATTTCTAATTTGCACTATTTTAATTCAAAAACACTCACTTTAACACAATACAATATTACATGCCTTCAAACTTAATTTTAAGCACCACATGCTTGATGATAAATCTATTGATCTATGTTGATAAGGAGACGAAATAGTAGTTATATGTAATACATGGAAAGATATGAGTGCCACATTCAATACTCACTACACACCCATAATTTGAAAGATTTTCAATTAAATTAAATATTTTAGTCCAAAAACAAAGTAGTAATTATGCTTGTCACCTTCAATTTAGTATTGATGAAGATGCAAACTCAGTTGTATTTGGAAATGTGACCTATAAAGATTTATTATATAAAGACTTATAAAATAATATTGACACAATATATGTATGTATGTATGTATGTATGTATGTATATATGTATGTATGTATGTAGGTAGGTAGGTATACATGTATATGCATATATATGTGTACATGTATATGTATATGATAATGAATCATCTACCTATCTAGAATTGATATCTAATTATAAACATCCCATTACAATTGGCATGGGTTGTATAGTTTATTTCTACATTGTAATTTATCTTTCATCTCCACTAAAAATTAAATATTGATTTTTTTGATGTTTCATACACAAAAGTTGAGATGAGGTCAGTGATCACATATTTTGATACAAGTATAATTTCCAATTTAAACTCTTTCACTATACAAAACCCTACTTTACCTAAATAAAACAATAGATGCCTTCCAACTTAATTTTAAATACCTCTTGGTTGATGATGAGATTATTGTTCTCTCTTGATAAGGATATTATGTAGTAGTTTCATGTAATTCATGCCAAGATGTGAACTCCAGCTTCACTACTCACAACTCACCCACAATTTGAAATATTTTGAGTCAGATCAAAAATTTAAGTCCTATCATAAAGTAGTAGTTATGTTTGCCACATTTTCAATTTATTTTTAATGGGGATGAAAATATAATTTTATCAGGAAGTGGGACCCATCAATATTGACTCAAAAAAATATATTGATATCATTAAATTCTAGGCTTATAAAAATAAATGCAAAGTAATCATTGTGCCTATCACCTTGTAAATTTTTAGGAAGTAAACACAGATATACTAGGAAGTGGGGCTTATCAAGATAGATCACAGTGGTCAAAATCGAGCCCTTCCTATCCATTTCAATGGATTATAACCATTCAAAGAGATGTAAGTCAAAAATAGGTTGTGAGAAAAAAATTTAAATTTTTTAAAATGCTTGACAACGTAGAAGTATAGACGGATTTTTAAAATCACAAAAGAAGGTATTTTAAAAATTTCCCATCAATGCAACATCACTGTTAGTATATATTAAAACTTTGAAAATTCCAACTCTTTTATAATAGAAACTATAACCAATATAAATGTGACCAAAAAGTGTGATAAAAAGTGTTTTTAGAGATTTATATAAAAATTATATAAATCTAATATGATGGTGGGTAAGAAAGGTACTCGATAGTTAAATAGACCACACTAGAGAAATTATGATTATTTCTGGTTTGCATGTGTTCATTTAATAAAGTGAATATGAGTTATATTATCTCATGGATGCATAGTAATATATTCTAAAATTGAACTTAAATGTATGTGTCTCATCGAAAGAAGATTATGACTATGAAAAATTATCTCAAACAACTTTTTGTCGCTACTTAAAATATCATACTTTGTGGAATTTTATTAATTATATACCACATTATAATTTTTGGTGTATTATTTCTATTTCTATTTCATTAAAAACCCCATGTTCTAACACATGGTGTGAGCTACATATCCATAAATCTGAAGCCATACCATGATAATAAATAAAATAGTCTTAACACCATTTTTATTTATTTTCATATCCATATGAGTTGTTTAATGTCATGTTGAAATTAACATTGCTTCTTTTGCTTCCCTTATTATTTTATTTAATATAAACTTGTCAATAATAAATAGCAGTTCTTGGTTTGTAAACCATTTTCAATATCCGATATCCAAAATACTAAGTATATAGAGTTATTTTTTTTATCATTCTTATTTTTATAAAAAAAGTATATTATTACACCATGGCATGATTATAAACGTAGTTTTTTTTTAAAAAAAAATCTAGAGAACTCAACATATTGGAAGAGAACATAGAAAAGGGACACAATTTTAACATTATATTATTTTTTTATATGAAGAGAAAACAATTTAAAGGATCATGGTTGGCATATGTAAAGATATTTATGTTTGTTTGTTTAGGCTATGAAACTTTTTATTATTAATTTCTTAAACAAATTCAACTTTATTTTCTGCTCATAATATAAATATATTATAAATATCAGCATCTCAATTTCTCACCACATCCGCAAGTCACCTCTCTTCATATTCCTAGAATCCCTGAAGATTATAGGCCATATATATCAAAATTAATAGATAATTAATGTAAAGTATATTTTTATAAATAATTTTATTTTTCAATTGATTAATTCATACTCAATGTAGGGTAGTTAATTTTTCTTGAAAAAAGTATTTTCAGATACTATCATGCACAAAGTAATTATATTCCTAATATTTTCCCATAAAATTTGTAAAAATTATTTATTTTTCTTTGATTGAAACATATTTACTGATCTAATACTTGTTACTTAATATTTCCATCAATGTTTATCCTCAAATTTAGTTGTTTTCATCCATACCCATCCTCCCTTGTAATTTTACAATTGTTTAAAAGTTTTTTTAGTTAATCTTATTCCAACTTTTATTTTTATCATATTAAATTGGGTCGATCAAGAAGAACATAGGAATAATCACTTAAAGATGATGTTGGCTCTTTTTTTTGTTTTTCCCAAATTAATTTTGCTTCTCTTCCAAAAATTCATCACTATTTATATCTAATATAAAAAAAATAGGCCACATGCAAAAATTTCAATGATTTAGGATTATGATACAAATAAAAACAAAATATAGATAGATAAACTAAGAAATTTAACTATAGCAATAAATTTTAATTTTTTGTTTCCCTCATAGTGAATTTAATAGGCAAGAACATAAATTATTAAAATCTAAGGGTTTTTTTTTTATCATAATCAATATTTGATTCAAAAGATAATCATTATTATTATGGTGGCTTCTTTACGATTATAGGTAGGGGTTAAATTGGATTGATATATGAACTTGATAGAGATTTATAATAGCGAAATATGGTTATTTATTTTAATATTGTATGGGAATAAATGTGATATTTTAGGATTTTTTTAATCTTTTATCCTCATAATTGGATATATATTATTTTAATATTACAAATATGTCATGTTTAGTTATATTGTAATCTAGAAAAGCTACAATTTTATCATTTGAGTATTTTGGATGAGTTACTAGAAGTAGTTCAAGAGATCTCATTTTAATGGGGTTGAATTTTAAAATTTTTACTAAGCTAAAATAGTCACCACCAAGATTTGCTAAGCTAATTGCTCTTAATTATTAGTTTGAAATGTTGAGTTAGTAATAAAGAGATTCCAAGAAATTTTTAAAAATTGGCTTCATTAAAATAATAAATTTTGAGTTTTGTTAGGGGAAAGGTCCCAATAGTTGTGCATGTTCCAATTGATGAACATGATTTTTGCTAACATGTGTTCTATCCATGAAACATATTGGTGTGTATAAATATTAAAGTGCACTAGAAGCTAAATATGTAGTATCCAACACTTGTTCAACATTTATTATATAAAATTAAAAGTAGCCAATCACATCTTGACAAGTAAGAATCAAGTATTGATATTCTAATTCACAACTATTGGTACTCTAAAGATCAATTTTTTGTCATAGGTTTAAAAAATGTAATTTTTGACCTCTCATAATAAAATGAGTTATATCATAAAATGTATAATGTGTTAGACCTTGAAATCTTAGATATAAGTAGTTAAGATGACATATTAAAATGGATGGTTTTTTTGAAATATAATTTGATGTTATGGCACCTTAATTTTTTATCCAAAATTAGGGTGCGTGACTATTGGGACCTTTCCCCTATGGGCTTCTTGGACTTATTTGTAATTTTGGGAAACTTATTTTGGTAGAATATCTAAATTTAAAGGCTTGTTAGGGGCTTCTTGATATTGTAATTTTGAAAAACTTATTTTACAAAATATATAAACTTGGAATTTTTTTGGGGATTCTTTGTCTTATTTGTCTTTTTGATTTTTTTCTTTAATAAAATATGTAAAGTTGCAATTTTTCTCCATGCTCTAAAAAGACTAAAAATTTGAAATATATTTAAATGTAAAAAATATTACTATATTTAATATATTTATTAGTGACAATATATTGAATTTACTCTCTTTAATATAAATATCATTATATCTTTAAACTTCTCATCATAAAGAGTTGTATAAGTATGTAAATTTCAAATTAAAATTAAGATGAGCACTTCAAATTTAATCATTAATTAACCTATATATATATATATATATATGGATAGATATCACTGCCAATATATATATATATATATATATATATATATATATATATATATCATGATATCTACACTATAGGGTTATCAATAAACTCAAACCTTTTAGTCTTGTATCATTCTTTGCACATTGAAGTAGGTAGGTAAGTGCTACTCTCCGTCATGCTCTTCCAAAAGATGATATAAACCTCTAACTTTACAATTGTCTTTTTTAATGTACTAATACTATAACATAGACAAAATATAAAGTAATTTCCCTATTATGATATATTATCGAAATGAATATGATAATTTATTTTCAAGAGAAATCAAATTCTATGGGTATATTTGTGCTCTTGATTTTTAAAAAGATTTAGGTAAAAAAATAGGTGAATGATTTTTGTTGCACTCTAATAAAAATATTTAGAGGGAATGAAAAAATATGCAGGACTAAAAGAAATGGGTGGATGAGATGAACAAAAGGGTTAGAATTTTATCCTACCTACTAGATTAAAAATATGTACCAGCCAAAATTTAAGTATATATTGCCACTAATGCACTCCTTTTGCAAACATGAATGTCATTTTAGTCAACCATTTTAATCATTGAAGGGGTCACACATTTTAATTATTGAAGGGATATGTGTAGAGATAATAATGTATAAGGAAAAGATAAATTTCATGGAATCACCTAATGTACCTATCAGGGTACTTAATGCCAAAAAAATAGGGTCCAAAAATTTAGTTTAATATTTTTTTATGTTTAGAAATTGTATATTTTTAGAACCAAAAGTCAACTCCAGTTTAGTTTCATACCATAGGATAATTTTAGTGATGTAATATATTTGGATATGTTTAAAGCTACATGTGATTGTATGCATGACTTACTAAAAATAACACCTGCTAAAAATAAAAGTCTTATTTCAAATGTTAGTTTTTTTTATAGAATTTCTCCATGTCAACTCTAAATCTGAGTTGAGGATTATTTAAACATGGTTTGGGTTGTAACTATTTCAATAAATAAATACGAGTCAATTTTGAGTAGTGTTTCAATATCTTAGCCTATTGGTAATTTTCTTGTTCTCATTAGTTTTCAAGTTCATTATTTAATATTTCTTCTTTGGTTGAAAATAACTCATCTTCCATGAGTTATCCTGATTATACTACTACCATTTGTCTTTGTCAATCTTATTTGGATCCAATTCTATAATCCAAGTATTGTCTTCTTGCTACAATCTTTCCCATTAGACCAAATACCTATTATAATTTCCTTGCATTGTGCTCATTGTCTTCATATCCAAAACCTACACTATCTTGTCCTTCTTTTTCTTTAGAACCTATTGTTGCAAATTTACTTTTTCATCTCATCACCTTCACCATCTTCATGAAATTAATATAAATTTGAAACATTAAATACTAGATAAATATAATAATTATGTGATAAAATCACCTCATAAGCATTGTCATTAATTTTCTTCACAATTCATCATGGCCCAATTTTCTTATACTTCAACATATTGTATGTGACTTTTGGAAATATCTTTTTCTTCAAGTAAACCATTACTGACATAATGTATAGCTAAGTAGCCACTATGCAATTATCTTATTATATTGTCTCATAGAGACCCAATTAGAATGCATAATTATTTATTTTTGAAGAGATAACCTTATTGTATAAGATACTCATCATGAATAATTTATATCCCTCCTATTAATGGATTCTTGCATTGCTCAAATATCATGATAAAACATGGATTAGTATCAAATAATTATTTTATAGCTTCAAATACAATTACTTCACTCACCATACTAGTTAATAACACTACTCTCCTACTCAATGCATCAACTACCTGATTCTAGTTTCATGATTTATGTTTTAATAGAAAAGTATATCCTTGCAAGAAAGAAACCTACTTTTCATGCCTACTATTAAAATTCTTTTGTGTATTCACATACTTCAAATCCTCATTATCTCATTCAATATTTCACTAAAATATGTTACTGGCTTTCCTTCTTGACTCAACACAATACCAATTCTCACAAATGAAGAATCATTATCACCCTCAAACACTTTTTTAAAATATGGTAATGATAAAATTGGTATTTTTGTAATATTATTCTTCAAAATTTCAAAACATTCTATGGATTCTCTAGTCCATGCAAATTCCTTCCCTCTCATGCAATCTATTATTGGTGTCACATTAAAATAAAAATTGTTTATAACTTTTTTGTTAAAAAAATTATAAACCATGTAAATTATTACCTTTTTAATGCTTTTCAAAATATGCCACTCCACAATTTCCTTTATATTTTCTTCATCCATTTTCACACCATTTGTTAAAACTACAAATATCAAAAATATAGAATTATTCAGCATAAACTTGCACTTCTTCAGCTTTGCATACAACTTCTCCTTTCTTAACAAGTCCATTACCATTCTCTAATGTTGTAAGTTTTCTTCTTTAGTCTTCTTGAATATCAAAATATCATTGAAATAAATAACCATAAACTTACCAATACATTATTGTAACACTATATTCATCACCCTCATAAATGTGTTAGGTACATTAGATAATTTGAATGACATTACCATCCACTCATATAAGCCATCCTTAGTCTTGAATATAGATTTCCATTTATTTCCTTCATGAATTCAAATCTGATAATAGCCACTCTTAAGATCAATTTAAGTAAAATATTTTTCTCCTGCAAGCACATCTTTCATATTATATAGATGAGCTATAGGAAACCTATACTTTAATGTAATTTTATTAATTGATCTACTATCCACACACATTCTCTATCCTCTATATTTCTTTGGAATTAGCAATGATTGTGTTGCATATGGACTCATACTCTCCCTTATCACTTTCTTCTTGGTAATTTAGTAACTGTTGACGCTGGAGATTGCACTTGGTGGTAGGAAAATAGGTTCCTGCCTTCTCCCCGCAACATGGAAACTCCTCTCTCACCTGTGGGATGGCGAAGCAGGAGAGGAGAGTCTCTAGACATGGGCTAGTTCCCTCTGATGTATCTTGTTTGTTTCAGCGATTTGCTATATATATATATATATATATATATATATATATATATATATATATATATATATATATATAGGGGGGATGAAAAGGGAAGAAAGTGCAAGAAAATAAACAGCCTACTCTAAGGAGGTGATACACCAAATAAAAGTGATCTTCTCGCACCTACTCTCAGAATCAAATAAGAACGATAGACATACACTCAGACTCAGCAAGGAAACCATGCTACAAGAAAATGGCAGGGAGGTTCTTATGAAAACCAAGGAATAGAGACTCACCAAGATGCTATGGAATACATACTGTAAATGACTTCCTCTATTCTGTATCTCCAAAATGGAACTCTCCTCCTGTCACCTGCAGACAATGGTGCCTTCTGGATAACTAGTGTGTTGGTGTTGGAACTGTGAAAGCAGTAAAGACAATGACTGGACATAATGCAAACACTTAGACACAGAAAATTTGACCAAGAAGAGGCAAAATAGTCTTTATAGATTCAGGTAGAAATTTTAGCAAGGCTACGCCTTACCAAAATTACAAAAAAGATGTTTACAAAATGACCAGTATCAAATATATAAGCAATGTCCAAGAGGCTCATTTAGCACTCTTGCTTTTACAAGTGGAAATACGTGTCCCTTTGAAAAGAAAACAAGTCGCTCAAAAATTTGTGAGCTGTCCATTTGCCTACTCCAGACCTATATTTCCTGCTTAGGTAACTTACATGGTTTGCCTTTCAATTTAATGTGAGATAGAGGAAACATTTGCATTGCTAGCTGCTATCATTCTAAACAATCAATTTTGTGGGTGCCATCTCACCTGCCAAAGACACTTCCTCATTTTGTGCCAATTGGACTTAATTGTTCATTCATCCTTTGCTTGTCGCTCTGTCCATTTGCTCTTTATGCCATCAGGCAATAAATTGCCTTATTTATGCCATGTGGACTGCTTGACTACTCCTTGCCTTGTCATCTCCACTTGTTACTTGGAATTTGTCTTTTTTGCTTACTCGGCCCCTTAAGCAAATTCCTTGGCGAGTTGCTACATTTTCCCCCTTTTTCCTCATGTTTGGCACCTTTCCAGATCAAAAACCCAATGGCTAAATGGCTTTGTTAAATTTGACATGTATATGGCCGTCCTTAGTTTGAAAACCAACAGCTCTTTTGCTTGATTAAATTTGATGTCCCCTAGGACATCATCAGGTCTACTTTATGTTTGTGTTTTCCTCTCAGCACTTTGACTTTTGAAGACTCCCCTTCAGTGAAGGACCCACCCTTGAACCAAATCTATTTAACCAAAGGTTGGTTCAACGTTTCAAGGCTTAACCAATGTGCACCAATTCCAAAGAAAGCCGATGAACTTCATTGAACCATTGAATTTGAACTCTTGACATTGAACCAGGCCATGAACCAAACATATTGAACTTGTTAAACCTAAAAATGACTGGCATTAAGATAGCAGGGGAGAAGTTGACTAAGATTTTCTCTATGGGCAAAATTGGTCAACAGTAACCTATTTATTTAATTTTTTGTGTTATAGTGGACTCATCCTATAAGTTGATTGATTGGGTAGAGTTGATCTTGGAATCAAATCAATGTGATGTTGAATATCTCTCTTCAATGGTAAAATATTTGGTAACTCTTCAGGAATAACATTTGCATATTATTTCAACACTTTTTTTACTTATGTTGGTATTGGCACCATTTTTATTTCTTCATTATTTGCTACTAGTGCATAACAACAACCTATTACCTTCATATTTTGGATAAATTTTTTAGTACAGAGCATGCTTTTTGTCTTGTCTTCCTCTTTAGGAGGTAAAAAAACTACCTTTGTACCACCTTTTCAAAAAGTGTATGTGTTCTTTGCTCCATCATAAACTAATTTCTTGTCAAATTTCCATGGCCTCCCCAATAACACATGACATGCATCCATTGGAATAAAATCACACCATATTTAATCATTATAAGTTTTTCCTATAGAAAATTGGATTAAGTACCTTTTATCTACTACAACCTCATTCCCTTTCTTAAACCATGAAACTCAAAAAGGGTTAGGATGATTTTCACATAGCATATTTAGTTTCTCAATTATTTTTTAAAAAATCATATTTTCACAACTACCACCATCTATAATTACTTTATAAACCTTTCCACCCAAAGTACATCTTGTTTAAAAAATATTTGATCACAACCATGGATCACCTCCTTCTTTATTCTACACTTGATCCTTCCTTAGAGAGATCATGGTTCTTCTCATCATGAAATTCTGTTCTACATCAGTTGGTGCAACTTTATTATTTTACTCTTTTATTTCAACCTCAACTAGATTTACTCTTGGATGATCTTGTTGCCTCCTTTCTTGATCTTAATAGTGTGGATACTCAAATGATTTATTCCCTTATTTTTGACATCTATAACAGACATAAGATCTATGTTGGTTTAGAAACCATATTTTAACACCTCTATAACCTCATCCTCTCTGAAATCCTCTTCCTCTTTGTTGGTATTGAAACACTTACCTATTATCATCTTGCCTTTCTTCACCACGTGATGATTCAACATTATTTGCTTAAAACCTATCTTTTGTGAAATTAAACCCACCTTGTCCTCTTATTAGAGGGGATCTACCTCTTCTTGGACTAGTAGATGTCATTCTAAAATTTTGTCTATTTTTATTTTCTTCTACCTTCAAGGCTAATGGATAAGCCTCCTCCATGTTAGGTATTCTATGCATGCTTAATTCATCTTGACTAGAAGATTTCAAACCATTTATATACCTTGTAGTCATCCTACCTTAGGAAACACCTGGGTAGTTGGAGAGAGGATAGTTGGTGGTGGTGTAATGGAAATCAAAGAGTAGTGGTGTAAAGGAAATCATTGGAAGACTCAGCTCTATAGGGATTGTTCTAGTCAATTGGTTAGTATCAAGATTCAATTCTCGTATTTATTTCTAGGAAGTAAAATACATTGGAATGAATCCCTATAGTAAATTGAATGCAAGAGGGTGACTTTAGACCTTCAAGTTGACATATTTCTTGAGGAATTTATCTTACAATGATGTTGTTGATGAGATCATTTTTTGTGAGAAGTGAGAGATAGCCAATGGAAGGGGAGAGATAAAACCTCTAATTGTGTATCTAGTAGCTTAAGGGAATAAACTATATTACTATCAGAACCATAAGAAATCTAGTCCAATTGTAGAAGTGAATAAGAGGTACCGAATTCGCAAAGAAATTCAGAAAATTATAACTTCTATAATAACTGAATCTTTTTACTAATAAATTTTAAGTTAAAGAAAATGAAGGTAAAACACATTAAGGCTATATTTACATGTAGGTAAAGTAAATACCACATTGAGTTTTTCAAATACATGATTTTTTAAAGTTGCAATAAAAAGTAATTATTTTACATTGAGTTTTTGATTACCTAAACTTATATTAACATATGATAAAGTAGGGTGGCATTTCTCCTCTGAGATATGGTGGCTCTCATTGACATCATAAATGAGTAAGAGCAACAAAACCACAAAAAAAAACAATAATAACCCTATTTTGAGAGCCATGGTAATGTTATAGCTATGTTGTCAAAAATCTAACTGATGGAAGTCGTTATGGATTAAAATGAAAGAATCAATATCGCAATCATGAAGTAAAATTTTAATAACTGTCATCACATTTTTTGTGGTTTCACAACATTTAGTATATCAGTGAAACCTTTCTTATAGCCATGCAGGTATTTCTAAATTAATTAGAAAAAAATCATGATTAATTTTTCTTCATTCTCAATATTAAAATGGAAATTAATGATGCATATTTATACAATATAAACTCTCATATCCTCATTGAGATCAATGGGTGCTTTCTGTAAAAATTGTGATGGAGACTATGACTATATTTATTTACTTTGTAAAATGTATTTTGAATATTTTCTTGAAATGTTATTTTTTTCACATCATGGAATGTGTGAATGTCATAAAAATTATTAACATGAAATAAATTAAATAAATTAAAATAAAAATTTGGAAGGAAAAATTAAGGAGGTTGTTAATTGAATTTAAAAACTGTAATGAACCACCTCCACACACTTAAAAATGCATTCATTTTTTAATTTTTATCTCGATAGGTAAATTGATAAGAAGAAGAATATAACTAAAAGGGATGAAAATAAAAATTCAAATAGGATACAAATCCATATCAATGATTACAATTATTATGAAAAATATCACATGTCATGATGACTTAACATTTTCTCAAAAGGAAAATGAGAAAGTTTATGAAACAATGGATCACAACCATCAATGGGTGACTTATTCATGGAAAATTCCATTATGAAAGATATGGTCACTCGTATTTGATATATGGGGAAAATAAATCATAGAATCACCACATAAATGGCAGACATACTTCATAGATATTATTTTTTTCTAACCCTATAGTTCTCAACTATAGAAAACGATAACAAACTCAAAAATAAAACCACCATTCTAATGATCAGTTGTATTGGAATAGAATAAACATACCTCTAGGTTCTTATTTTATTTTATAATTTTTAAATCCAAATGGATGGAACATACCTATTATACCTTAAAGGTAATAGGTCAATAACACATTTTAAATAGAAGATTGAAAATAACACCTAAAAATAATGTACAAGATTAGGTCTATGACCTCCTACCTATTGTCATAGGATACTAATACTTTTATGAGATGAACCATGGATAACATTCAACCAAAAAACATTAATTATCTCATTGATAATAATGTAATAACAATTGATATTTTAACCTAAACTTTATGTTCATAGTAAAACACTGTACAAGCCATAAGTGGTTAAATCACACTGTGAAAAACAAATTATTAATAAGCATTAGCATTTATATTATATCATAGTATAGTGAACTAAGAATGTTCTTTTAATGAGCACAATCTCAAGGTGAATCTTTTAAAGAGGTTAAGGATTATTTTATTCATACACACGTGTAAAGGCCCAAAAAATTAGGGACCACGTCAATAACATAAGAATGACATTGTATAAAAGGTAGGGCATTACATGCCCCTCCCATTATTAAATTTTTTTCCTTGATTCAAATAATATAGAAATATCAAATTTTTAGTTATTAATGCATAGTTATTTCCTACCTCTTAAAGAAAATTTTCTTTTTATCATTTCACTACATAATGGTATCAAGTTCTTAAAATTGGGTCAAATAAGTCCCTTCAAAAGGTATATTTTAAGATTAAATTTGTCTTTATATTCATCCATATTTCAATATATTTACTTTATTAATATGGGAAAAGAACAATGCTTAAAATAGAATGTTTTTGAAATATTACGCTTAAGGTATTATATTACATGGAATCCCTTGGGCTGATGCAAATCCTTTTGGGATATGAGTTTAACACCACAATATGTGAAACCAACACAATAATTTTAACCTAATAAAAGATATTTTAACATGGTGTAATATATATTTCTATACATATTTATTAATTCAAAAATACATTACAATATCAATCATATTGCCACACCAAAAATATAAATTATACCAGTGACAAGGTATAGGCTCTAACTAAAAGATTCACATCATGTATTAATGAAATATTATGAGATCATCCAAGAATACCATCATATAAATAAAAATTATATTTAAATATATTTTATACCACTAAAAATAATATATGTCTAACACAAAATACATACTCATATGATGATTTTAATTATTAGAATACAAATATTCATATACGCATTCTCCAAGAATCATATAATAATCATAATTCTAGAAGAATATAACAATAACTTCCCTTATTATATTTCCATTTTAACTCTCACTACCTAAAATTTAGGGTATATGTTAATTTTTTATGAATAAACAATTTAAATAATCAAAATGAATACATTCAATAAAGTCTTACCAACCCATGATCCTTGTCATGGCCACATGATATAAGACCAATAAATCTATTTTATGTTGTAATATATAGATAAAAGTTTATAATATGTTTATAAACTATTGAAATGGAACTCACATGTAGTCTCCATGACCCCAAGTCCCTTATTTCCATCCTTATGATACATTCACAATAATTATTGGATGGATATAAGTGGGCCTCCACACACACCACATAACACTTCAATTTTTAATGTTTATTTACTATGAAATTCTCATAAGAAAAATATTATAACTCAAGGGGATGAAATTTAACATTCAAATAGGATACAAAACCATAACAATGATTTCAATTAGTTTACCGTTCAAGATCACTTGTCATGATGAATTGGCATAGTCTAGAAAGGAGAATGAGAATGTATTTGAAATCATTAACTAGAAATATCAATGCGTGACATATTAGTTATGGAGGACGTCATTATTTTTACATAGGATTTAATTCTAGAAGACTTGGTAGGTAATAAATATTCATTTATTTATGTTATTTTTTATCTTCGATACATGCTATGTTGTAAAATGTTCTTATTCTTTGAAAATTTGAAAACATTTAATTATTGTGATGTGTAATATTTAAGATTTACTAAGGTGTTGGATAAAATTACTTAATGTAAGTAGTCAGGTATTTATTATATATAAGCATGCATGTACACTTATGCTAGGAGATGAGATGAATGAGATTGGTCTTATGATATGAGTAAGCAAAATCAAGGTCTAAGAATCTAATGTTGTAGTGAACGTCATTGTGAGAATGTGATGTGATTGTGTCATTTGTATTTATTATATTTTTATTCATTATAATCAAATAAATATATGTGTTTTTTTTGTATTTCAATGCAAATTTAGGTGACTATTATGAGTAATTTATGGTCTAAGGTACTTAATAATTGAGACCCATAATTATGAATACTTAATTTGGTATTAGATAAAGGTTATAGTAATTTTTATTGATTGTTGTTTTCCATAATTATGAGTATCGATAGAAAGTAGCTATAGACATCTTCCATCAATATCGTTTGGTATAAGGTGTAAGGTGTAATTATTATGAGATCAAAATTTGGTATCAAGATATTTGATTCCATAATAAATAACACATAAAAGAGGATTAGGAGGTAAAATATCACAAGTGGTTAGATCAATTGTATAATTAGATCTTAATTAAGCCATAATACAAATACAAGATATAATCAAAGAATTGGAAACAAAAAATCATCATGGAATAAAAGTATTAGATGATAAAAGTGATATTGAGCTTATAGAAGAAACACCTAAAGATTAGGATGTAGAAGAAGAAATTTAAAGTACATCGATATATATTATTGATTTTTTTTAGAATGAAAAATAAGCCAAAAGTTTACCTTAGAATTTAATCCAAGATTCTTATCCCTCAAGAGTTGGTTAATAGGATGACTGAGTTAGAGAAATAATTGAGTATGGAAATATGGAACATCACATGTGAATTAAGTTTGTTAGATCAAAGTTGAAAGGTCAAACTTATTTATGTTGGGAACATGTACAATCTTATATTATAAAAAAAAGGCAAATAAAATATTAATGCAATGAATATATTTTTTATGAAGTTGAAATCTATGTTTATTCATTAGGACTATAACATGAGTTTATTTAAGAAAATCCAAAACCTCTAATAAAAAGAGATGATTATCAAACACTAAAATAAGGACTATTATATACTTACTTTCAAATTGAATCATGTGGAAGATGATGTTGAGAAGATATCAATACATGTAAATGGATTGCACATGAAAATTTAGAATAATTTGGGTATGATTAGACTATGATATATTGAGGAATCATATTAGTGTGTGACGAAATGAGAAAAATAATTATAATGAAAACAATAATGAAAAAAATAAATAGGAAGAGAAAGATGAGGGTTCACATGTTGGCATGGAACTAACAGAGGTTATTTACAAAAATTTTAAGAAGATAATGACAATAATTTTTCATATAATAATGGTAATACCCAGTGAGGTAAAGATATTTACAGATGTAGATTATCCTATAGATGAGGTAGTTGTCATGGATTTAATGGGATGTGTTATATGTATGGTGATATTAGACACATATAATTTTAGTGTCCTAATATGAATACTAAATAAAAAATATTAAATTATGTAATTGCACATATCATACAAGTGGATGAGGAAATTATCGTGTCTATTCACAACATAGATGAACCTAAGATGACGGAATTTCTCATGATGAATATGATATTATTGATGCATGTGAAGGAGAATAATAGTCATATGTAAATAAACAATGTTTTTAGTATAATTTATAAATCTGAAGGTGGATTTTCTATATTGATAATTATTTATAGTGTTTAACACATATTATAAATGATAGATAAATTAAATGTGAATAGAGTTTTGTTTCTAAATCCATATACCTTTTCTCGATTGTTGAATAGATATCAAGTTTTACTAAATGAAAATTATTTATCAGGTTCAAAATTGATAAATTTATAGATAATGTTTAATGTGACTTAATTCCTATATATGTATTCCATATTTTCTTAGAAGGCATTGGAAGTTTGTCTACCCAACACAACATGATGGTCAGGATAACACATGTATGTGAATGATAAGTATGAATAAGTGGAACAAAATCTAAAAGTGTTTATAGGTTTGAGAAAATAATTTTAAAATGAAATGAAGCATATTTAATTCTATGTGTTGATCACAAACCCAATGCAAGAACTCACAAATGTATTAGAGAAAAAACACTATTGCATGAGGTAAAATAAATAGTAAATAAGTTTAAGGACATTGTATTCCAGATGTATTGTGGCTAATGAAAAGTATAAGTCATAACATGGATTTGATACCTAGGTTGAGTTTACCAAATAAATTAACACATTAATTGAATCTGAAAGAGAATACAAATGTTTAAAGATAATATCAAGAGTTTTTGAAATAGGGAATGATCAGAGAAAGATTGAGCTCAAATACAACACTAGTAATATTAATTATTAAGAATAATTGAGAATGGATAATGTGAACCCATTCAAGATAGATGAATAATATTACTTCTAAGTCTATATCTCCATTGAAATGTATGGATGATTTAATGGATTTATTATCTGGAGTGATATACTTCACAAAAACATAATTATAGAGTGGATATTACCAAATTCACATAAGAGATGTTGACAAATGAAAGATAATGTATAAAATGAAATAAGGGTTATATGAGTGGATATTTATGTCATTTGGTTTAATTAATGCACCAAGTAAATTTATGATATTGATTAATAAATCTATTTTAAAAATTGGGTTTGTTTCTCATTATTTCCATTAATCACATATTGATTTTTAGTAAAACAAAAAATGTACACTTGCAACACATGCCTAAAGTATTATAAATGTTATGAGGAAAATTTATGAATTTGAAATTGTTTTTTCATGGGAAATTAATTTGCATACTTGGGAATTGTAATTTATAAATATGTTTTTAAAATGGATGAAGAAAAGGTGTGAGTTATAATGGATCAACTTGATCACAATGTACATTTTAGGTGTGTAGTTTTCATGGGATATCAAGTTTTTATAGAATGTTTATTAGAAATTTTAGTTAGATATTTGCATCAATAAATTATGTTAATAAAACTTATAAAAAATATTTTTTGTAGATAATATAAAAATAATATAGTATACATTAATTGAAGAAGAAGATAAAAAAATAATCAGTATTGGCAGTCCCAAATTTTAATAAAGTATTTCAAGTAGATTTTAATTTGAGTCATTCAAAAAAACCAAAAATATTGAGTCAAGAAGGAATGCCTATTTTATATTTTATTTAATATTTTAATTATTAAAATTAGAAATATTTGGTATATGTTATTGAGTTTTATACCATTATGCAAGCATTAAATAAATTGAGATAAAACTCTTTAATTTTTATTTATTTTTTAATATATATATTTTATTTGATAGTTAAATTAATTTTTTTGAAAGGACATTTGACCTAATACATAGGATATAGTAATTAATATTGAATGAGGCACCTCACTAGGTGGCACTTGAAAAATAAAAACTAAATAGGAAACTCATCCAAGCTTGCTAAAAGAAACAAACATGTGTACAACCAAAAACTAGTTAAAATAGAGAGCCTTCCACAAATCCTCTATTTTTGAAAAATTACCACACAAAAATTATAAAGTAACATTCTTATTAGAAAGAACACACGGGGATAAATATATTATAGGTAACTCAACAATTAGAGGACACACATTTTAGAACATGCCACCATCTTTCATGAAACTACTACTCATGCAAATCACAACATGCTTTATGCGAGACTTATGTGTAGGTCCCCCACTGAATATAGGGTAATATTGGTGGATTACACTTATATTCTTATGCCATATTTTTCCTATATACTTTTGTCCACCCCCTTGTCTTTCACAAATTTTAAGTCTATGGTTAAAGAGATTTCTATTGATTTGAAGGGTTGGGATTTGTCTTTAGCTAAAGCTACAACTAATGGCTCTACCCTTGTTATTTCATTATGGGATTTTATTTAATATATATCATCAATAATTATGGTTCAGTAATAGTTAGAGCAAATTGAATAAAATATATATGAATTGGGATCAATTCCTAAGTAGCTTTTCATTTTTGTTGAAACATAGAAGTGGAAAGTCTAACATAGTTGTTGATGCATTAGGTGGTGAGATTATTTGGTTTAAATAATTAAAATTGTAAGTCATATGATTTAATCTTATGAAATAACAATATGAAGAGAATGAATATTTTTAGTCAGCCTGGAAGTCATGTAGATAAGTCGTAAGTTTTTATTAACACATGGTTGGAATATTTTATTGTATAATTTGTTTTATTAAAATAAAGGCAATTATGTATTACAATAATTTCAATAAAGTATAATTTGATCATAAATAATCATACTGGAAGTTTGGAAGGGAATTTTGTTTATGAAAAAAAATTAGCAAAAGTGTCATAAAAATATTTTTGGCTGAGGATAAGTATAGATGTGTAACTAATTCGTAATGAGTGTAGAACTTCCCAGCTATAAAAAGTGAAAAGGTTGAATGTAATGTTTTATCAACGTTGTCTTTCTTAGAAAAACCATGGCAAAGTATAAGTATAAATGTTTCTATAGGTTTTCCTATAAGGAAAAATTAAAATGATTATGTATTTTTAATTTTTGATAGATTATCAAATATGGCACTTTTTGTGGCACTTAGGAAGACTAATGATGTGGCAAACATTGATAATTTATTTTTCAATGAAGTTGTAAGACTCCATGGTTTACATTGAATTATAGTATCCGATAGAATGGTGATTTTTTTGGAAATTTATAAAATAAATCATGCAATAATTTGAAAACCAAAATATAATTTAGTTTATAATACCATCTATAAATATATTGATAAATAAAATTAGTAAGTATTAGTTTATGTAGTGTTATAAGATATTTAAATGAATGTATATCAGGACCATGGGATAATGTTATTTCACAATTTGAGTATTATTAAAAAAATTCAATGAATACAAGTGGAATATGCAGACCATTTCATATTTTATAGTATAATAAGCATGTATATCGTAAAATTAGTTAATTTAAAAGTCTTAGTGAATTTTAGAAAAGAGATATTTATAAAATGAACATATGATATGTTGAAAGGGAAAACTATTAGTCCATTAAAAATTATGTAAAATTTTGTGAAGAATTCATACGAGATAAATTTAAATTAAGATATAAAACTATTAGTTAATTTTTATGTTGTTGATTTGTATCAATTTTTTTAATTTTAGAGTAGCAAAAAAATCAAGTGCGGATTCTGAAGAAACAAATTAGCGATTTTTTATTCCTAAGAAAGAGAACAAGGAAATATAAGCAGTGTTTGACATGTTAGATGGAATCATTACAATTAAAATGAAGTGTAAATAATATATTGGAAAATGGAAAGGCAAAGACATATAATATGTGATATAGATTATCACATCAAAAAATCCAAAATAAGGAATACCATTAGCTCAATTCTTATAGCTCACATGAGTAGAAAGACAATTTTTTTAACCATGGTATATGACAAGGGATTATATATTTTCATGAGCAATATTTTCAACTAAACTATTATGTTTAGGATTTGTGTTAATGTTGGGTTGTGTAATGTTTTTGACTATGCATATGTCTTGGTGTAAGTTTTCTCAAATCATATTTATTACATACATGTTATTTATGATATTTTGAATTAAGTTTGCACAAATCATATTTATTACATACATGTTATTTATGATATTTTGGATTATCTCTAGTATGATTATATCAAGTGAAGTTTTATGTTTCCTATGATGGAATTTGTGTTTGTAATATTCAATGCATTGATTTTCTATGCATATTTTTATATTTTCCTTTATTTGAGTAATTTTTTAAACCTCTACAAAAAATATGTTGTGTTAATATTTCCTCATAGTGTATCCATGTAAGATATATGAATGATTATGTCATATTTAAATAATAGTAATCAAAAAAGGTATTTTTTGAATTAATTCTTCATCCTGGGGAAGAAAAAGTGATAATTGTGAAGGTTGATGAAAATTCTTAAATAGATTATGTGTTTAATTATGGATAATTTTAAAATCCTACTATAGATCATTACATCATTATAGAAATCATGAGAGGATCATGGAGAATAATTTTTCATGAAGATTTGTGATAGTAAATTCTTTTGATATCATGTAACTATGATGTTTTATGGAGGAAGTTATTTTTTTTACTAGCATTTAATATAAAAAGACATGGAAGCTGATAAGGATTCATTTAATTATTTACATGATGTATCTTGTATATTACATGAATTGTAATGTGTAATTTTTACTTATAGATGTAAAAACATTTAATCCTTACGAAATTTAATAGTTGAAATGCACTAAGGTGTGTTAAGGTTGTTAATTGGGTAAAATCACTTAATGTAAGTAGTTGTGTCTTGTGTCTATATATAGTTATTCACATATAACTATTTTATGGGATGAGGGGAATGGGATTGGTTAGCAAAGAGAATATATAATGATTAACTTGAAAATATTATGAGTTATCATCACCAATATATGGATATGATGTTGTCACTCATCTCATTTTATTATTGTGTCATTATGCATGTGTTATTTTTGTTGATTGAAATCATATAAAGATGTATTTTTTTTGTGGAATTTCAATGCAAATTATATTATGTATTTTTAGGGTGATTGGGTATAAGGCATATATATTTTTTACCGCTAACTTATACAACATAATTATTTGTAGGCAGTTAAAGATACATATAGTATTAAAAATTATGAGTGATATTACTAGTAGATAAACTAGGGTGCGTGTTACTCTTATTAAAGGGCACATTTTATTATGATATTTTTATTACATCAGATGAATTTTAAGTATGTATAATTGAGGAAATACTTTTCTCAAAAAAGGTATACTAATTATTGTTTGATCACAATATGTGTTAATATTTTAAAAAGGAATGTTTCTTAGACAATGTTTTAATAACCAACAAGTTTAATAGTGAGTTACTTCCTTCCACTTGGCACAACTACTACATGTGAAATCTATACCAATTTTATTAATCACATACATTTTACCTTTAAAATTTTTATAATTTACAATTTATATTTTATTATTCCATTTTATTAAAACTCAATTTTCAATGTCATAGAGATTTTAATTTAATTATTATTTCAAAAAATAATTGAAAAAATAATTAATATGAATGAAAATAACTATTGGAGGGATATTTATTGTCACTAACAAACTATTATGTTTTCCCTATACAATAATAACACATAAATAAATAATCACATTGATCCCAATTCAAGGCTTGTGATCTTTCATGAGATTCTATATGTTATGATGTTGCTTGATCCTAATAAATTGGGCAAACATTAAATATAGTGGGGAAATAGTATCCATTAGCATAAAATTTATTTAATAGCATTGCATATGTAATGGAAATATCTATAATAGTAAGCTTAGGTTACATATATGAAAAAATATACAAATTTCATTAAAAAAAAGATAAAAGAAAATTAATGCGTATTTGATAGTAAAATAAATTCATTAAAAATAAATCATAAATATAATTTCTTTGGAATACATGTTGAAAACTATAGATGGTGTAATTCATGATGAATATGTGAGCTAACAAAACCTAAGTTGATGAAAATGTATTGCCACATTAGTTATTAAAATATTAGTACAACACTAAGATTAAAATATATCAATAATGGATGATGAAGTTTAAATAACAATGGAATTTTTGTATGTATGTAATATACCTTAAGTGTGTATGTGTTTATTAGGACACATGTCATGGCTAATATTTACATGGGGAGGAGTTTTAAAATGGATCAAATCACTAGGTTTTATGTCCAGATTTATCCATGGTTGGTTTTTTTTTTTTTTTTTTTTGGTGTGTGTGTGTGTGTGTGTGTGTGTGTGTGTGTGTGTGTGTGTGTGTGTGTGTGTGTGTGTGTGTGTGTGTGTGTGTGTGTGTGTGTGTGTGTGTGTGTGTGTGTGTGTGTGTGTGTGTGTGTGTGTGTGTGTGTGTGTGTGTGTGTGTGTGTTTGTGTTTAATTAAATACTATTGTCTATATGTAATAATATAACCCAATAGTTGCACATAAGATGTAAACTACATTGGGATGGATGCAATTTCATATTTTGGTATAATAGGTTTCATAAATAAAAGGTGTAACCTAACTAAAACCCAATATCATTGGCCTTATATAACCTTTTGTACATAGAGTATTAAGAAATAGTAATTATATATCTATATTGGATGTGAAAATTAAAAATGAGGTTGTGTGTTCATTCATACAATGTCACAATGATATATGCGAGGAGGAGACATGTTATTTCATGGTAATATTGATCAAAGGAAAAATATGGTGATGGTCAAATCCATAGATAACATTCAAGTGGTAGAACATGTAAAGTTGAACTAGATGGTGATAGTGAGGGAAAATGAAAGGGTATTTATGTTGATATTATACATAATAAAGCCCATATCATACAAAAACCTAGATATGGAGAAAATATTGAATTCACATGACTTGCACCCATGACAAATCTATTATAAGGATGTCATGAGATATTATTTAATTCTAATAGATATCAATGTCCAATGTATGCCATGAATCAACATTGTAATGTTTTTAACTTGGGGAAAATATATTAAAGTTACAAGATTCATTCATTAATGATGTTAATATATTAATGTGTGGTCAAATTACATTAGTCTCAAAAACATAAAAAAAATCCATACTTTAACCACTAAGAGAAAAGAAACCCACAATAGGAACCTATCTCCATCAGCATCTTATTTATCCTGATTGACAAAAAAACATAAAATCTATAGTAGCACTAGTAAAGAAAAATATTTATTGGAATGAAAAACAATATTAGACTATTTTTGTTAAAACTTCTTGAAAAGAAGGTGAAACTAAGTCAGTGATCAAAGATTTAAAGTGATGCATGACTACCAATTTACAATATTTTACTTTACATAAACCTAATTTATCATAAATTGAAACCCTTACGATAATTTATATAGTAAACAAAAGATTCTATAAATGTGTATATGTAGTAAAAAAATCTAATATGGAAGACAAACAATATGCATATAGTTATAGATAAAAGCATACATATCGATATGATATTATGCAAACATATAAATTAAGACCTTTATATTATCAATTCTATAGGTAGACAGAGTTTCATTATGTAGAATTACACATAAACAAACATATTATAAACTTGTACTATGAGTTTAATAGAGCTTCACTGGTGATTTAATAGTTTCAGGAATATTTGTGTATTATTCATACTTTAGTTAAAGGTTCTAAGTAGTAAAATAAGTAAATAAGTATGAAATAATTAAGCTATTAATTTGTGTAATTTGATTGTAATTTTTAATATTTCTAAAAATAGTATGAAGGCATAGAAAATAAGACTTAGCTAGAAATTGACTGAGATAGTTGTTAAAGTGTATTAAATTCACTATGCAAGACTAGAACAGTGTCATAAATTAAGATCCAGAGTTCATTTTATGAATGCATAGGGGCATTGAAATAATACATTAGTGGTACCAGTGATGTATTCCACCTCTGTTATTGTTTTCAAGGAGTCCTAAGATTTATAGGTTTTGTTTGTTGCATCTATGTGAACATGTCTATGAAAGTTTGGCTATCAGATGCTCATGGAAGTCCTTATAGAGAATATTTTACTTTAAAACCCTAGAATTATTTGTACTTTGGCCAACATTGAGAAAGAGGTGGGGGTTAGTTTATGTATATATTCTTTGAACATGTATCTACACCCCTGGTGTGGGAATGCTCCTTACATACCAATAATTTGAAGAGGGATCAAGCCATATGTAGTTTTATAAATTGATGCTTGGTTTAGTAGTGTGTATGAAGATACAAAATGTTAAACTAGACGTTCTTGAGGTGGCTAGGGACTAGTGTAAGAATTAAGTGTATTGGCTTGATGTATGTAGAGAATATGGGAGATTGCCTGAGTAGTCTTGCTTGTATTATTGGTTACTGAGTGATAATTTCCAAACCTTTCTAAATGATATATGAATGGGATTTAATAGGAATCTATTGGTCATGGGTTGAATGTACTTGTGTTAGGCTGATAAGGAGAAGGATGGGAAACCAAAATGAACTAACCATTGGGACCCAAAATTCACTTGGACAAGAACATTGGAAGTAGAAATTAGTGGAATCAGTGTTACTATCCAAGTTGGAAACTGTTATCCTTAGTTGATAGGACCTATGGGATGAATTTGTCATGGAAAGAGTAGTCTAGATGAGCTAGGGTTAGGTATAGAAGGCTATAAATAATTGGGAATTAGTGAAAAGATGATTATGAAGGTCATGAAAGTATGTAAGAGGGACCTATGGGTTAGATTTCACTAGCATCACTCAAGTTACCAATTTTTAAATTTTATATTACTAAATTTGCCCCCATTTATTCTAGTGATGTAGTAAAGTAAAATACTAGGATAAATGAAAAATTAAATGTGTACCTAAACATACCTATAAGGGTGAAGCCCATGAAGCTATGTGATGTTGGGTGTGCATAGAGAGAGCACATTGTGAAATATAAATCTAAAATAGAAAACAAAAATTAGATCAATTCTTAATAAATATGTTATATCTAAAATGAGAACATATAAAGAAATGTAAGAAAGAGCTGATGAGAAAGGGTATAATACACCTAACCAGGTACAAGGACCAATACAAAACCTATTGTGATGTTGAGTGATGTTGAGTAATGGTAGATGTGAGTTGTACCAAGAGTAATATCATAAATGGGGTTAAGTGCTCAATTCCCTATAAATGGAACAATAATATTAAGTGAATCTAGGTGATCATACATGCATTGATCTATGATTGGACTATGTATCCAATTTCTTTGAGTATGTGGCTCAAGAATACAAATGCTACATAGACCTTTAGCTCCATCATTACCCTATGAAGTGAAGTTGTGAATTAATACCAATATGAAATGTGTGGCATATGAGATGGATCTTAAAATACATAAATGTTTTGTGATCTAACAATTTTGGAGTGGATAGTTGAATGTATGCTTAAAACTAGGCAACTCTTGGCCACTCCAAAAGGTAGAGATTAGGCTCATATTAAAGCCACTCTAAAACTTGTGCACTAGGTTTATATGAAAGCCACTCTAAAATGAGAAAGTTAAGATCTATATGAGAAACCACTCCTAAATGATTCCAACCAATTGTAGATAGAATGAGGCATGAAACTACTAATAATACCTTGGTAATAATAAACTCAAAAATAAAACAAAATAAATGTGTTGTGCACATTACCCCAAATTACTAATGTCTATAACATAGATTCTAATATGGATGTTATACCAACTATCATGTCTGAAACTAGAAATAAGATCCATCATGCCACACATGATGACCCCTATATCTAGATTCTTTGAGTAAAAGTGTACTAAAAACTACTAATTCTAAACTGGTCTAATTGTGCAAAACTATAGCTAGACCTACTTTTTTGCCTATTTCTAGAAAGTCTAGTTTTCTTACTATTTGGATAGGAGTACTAAAAGTGGAGATTATTGTGACCAACATTTCATTCTAGTCTTAGAGTTATTGTCTTAGGATAAATATGATGATTTTTTTAACATTTTTACTATCTACCTAGTTTGATGTCTGGTTGTTGTTCTGGGTATTCTAAAAACTACTTTTTCAACCATTAAGAGCTCTAATCTTTGTGAAAAAATCCTTGTTTGTTTCCCTTTATTCTAATGATAGGAATGAAAACCCTATAATGACTTCCCTTAGAATAAAGAGTCCTTCAAGTGTGTTATAATGAAAAGATAGATGATATAGCAATGATAATTTATAAAAAATCTCTAGATATAACAGTGTTTATAATGGAGATTGTTAGATCAACAAGGGTATGCCTATATGGATATAATAATGTAATAGCATGTTCAATGTATTAAACTAGAATTTGAAGTCTGGTTAGTTGTTAGTTTTTAATTGTAAAGGAGGGATGGAGCATGATGTCCATCATGGCATCCAAGAAAACAAAATAACGCGTGATGTGGATCATGGTATTCAAAACATTAAAAAAACATTCAAGAAACAAGTACACAAGGTGAGAATAAATAAGTAGACAAGGGTGTCCAAGGGTCTAATAAAATAAGGGACATGGACACATGTCACTCAAAATGGGCAAGAATATAATGCATGTTCAAATGGCACATGCACATATAAGTAAAACAACAAAGGTTAGCATGAAATCCACAATCAAATAGAAGATTACCAACAAAGGACATTGGTAAATATCCTAAGATATACACATGAATAAAATTGAAGGACATTTGAAAATGTCCTAAAGTGCATACGTGAGACAAAAAAGAACTTATAAATGATATCACATCTAGCTACACAAATCAAGGAAGGAGGGCATGTAAATACTGGAAGTATAATCACATATAACTAATAAAATTAAGAAGTGAATGTATTCAAGACATGTTGGTATAATACTAGGTATATTATAAGAAATACATAAGTGCTATATAATAGTGGAATGTTGATAGAGTATTCTATGTAAGCTACTAAAAAATGTACATCAACATGATAACTAGAGTGTGTAGTGTTAGAATGATATAAACTAGATGGTGTAGTCATGTAAAATATGACCCCATATGGTATGTATATCAATGTATGTTTTGATGTATAATTCGGATGCCCCCTCAATAGGTGACGTGAAGCAAACAAGGATCTAGATGTCACTACACACACTCAAAGAAGATCAAGTGAAGCATGGTAATGTATATAAATTGACAAACAGTAGCATAAAACAAAAAATATAAGTCTAGCATGATAGTATAAATGTAAGCGTGGATGATGCATACAATCATTATATTTTTTGTATTTTTTGAATTATTTTCATGTTTTTTATTTTAAAATATTTGAATATTTTTTGTAGTTTTAATATAATCTATGTATAATCAATAATTAGAAAATTATCTAAAAGAAACACTGATAAACAATGTACAAATAATCTATATACAAGCAAATAAATAAAATAATATGTACATAATAACATAAAAGACTAGGCTAGAGGGAGTAAAGGGCTCAAGGATGGAGCCCATTGGGGATAGAGATGGAAGAAGGGATCATGGCCATGATCAAATTCATCAAGATAATCTTCATAAGTATCATCATATACCATAAACTCTGTATACATGGTGTCATCCTATAAAAGTCGAACTAAAGGTGGCTCTAGTGGTGAAGATATTCATTCTTCTATGAGATGTTTAGCTCTCAAAATAGATGTCTTCAGTGGAGGTGGTGAAGTTGGTGCTATTCATGATGTAATTTTAATAATATCATGAATCTATAGTTTATCCAATCCTTACTAGAAAACTATACATAAGTTTGTATGGGGGCCTGTGATCTTGTGAAAAAGATAAAATGGGTGACCATCCTACTATGATAATATGCTAATAGATTTGTGTCATATTGTAGGTAGTGTAATTGATCCATGATCAAGTAACATATCTAGCATAATCTATGGATGATGTTATGTACTACCTATGTGAATATGAATGAGTAGCTCTATATCCATAGAAGTAACTATGTGAACTATATGTGCCAAGTGATTTATTTATGTATTTAAATATAGAGTATATCTTGATAGTGTATTATGAGATGATAAGATTGATTTTAGATGTGTAATGATAGATCTAGAGTCATCTTGGTACTCTTCTAGGGCAACTGGGGTAAAGTGAAATCCACAAAAATAGTCATATATGAGTGTGGGTGTCATATCATCATCTGAAGTAGCTTGTGAATCTATATCAACATCATGTACACATGTTAACTTAGAATTTACCACAAGAGATAATTGTGATATGGGATTCTCATTAACAATAGTAGTAGAATACAATAATGTTTTTAGGGTATTTGTAACTTATAGAGTAACTATTTATATAGAATCAACTCGTACTATTGGAACTATTATCAGTGAACATATAATTGTAATAGGTGTAAGAACCATGACTGATGGAATAGATAGAATGGTTGAAGCTATTATAACTGGATAGATATTTAGATCTAAGGACACAATTGTGAGTTGAGTTTAAGATGTGTTATTCTCTCCTACCTCATATGTATGTATCTGATCAATAAAATGCAATCAAGTGGAGACTGAACTATCATAAGAGATGTCCCATTTGACTAGATAGTCGAAGATGAATTTATAATCTATCTATATCTAATTGGTTGTTTATATATTGGGCATGTGTATAGGTATCCTTGATGGATAAACTTAACACATCAGTGAAGATTAGAAGTATTTACCCCCATGGCATGTATCCAAGCTAATCCAAGTAAAAGGTTATAATGAAGAGGCCTTGACATGACCTGAAACTATGTAGAGAGGGTTTCTATCCTTACCATTATATCCAGACCAATGGTGCTCAATATTTGTCTAGGTATATCATCAAACCATTTAATTTCCTTATATTATTTTTACATTGATGTCATATCTACACCCATGGTTTGTCATAATGTAACATTGCATATATTAAGTCTAGAACCACTATCAACTAGAACTCTCTTAATTTCATTGGTTTTGACTTGACCTTGTATGAACAATGGTAAGTTCTGATTAATAATTATTTGAGAAGGCATTTCCTCACTATCAAAAGAAATAACATCTTTTATAGTTTTTAATGTGTTGACCACTAATGCAAAATAAGATGGATCTGATTCAGTAGTTATATAATTTTGAGTGAGTAACTGATAATGAATGTTTTTAAACACGTTGACTTTCTAAAGCAGTTCTAACATGGAATTCTTAGCTAGTGTATTTCTCAACTAATAAATAATATCATAAGTCTTATGTGGACCTATCTATTTAGGTGGTTTGGGTGTGGGATAGGAAGGAATAGGAAGGTGGTGGGGCTTCTGACTATGTGGGGGAGGCATGCTATCACATTGAGTAATAACTCTAACTGTATTATGTATTATCTGTACAGATGTAGTGGGTATGGGAGGAGAGCAAATATAATTGATAGGTCAAGGTGGTAAAGGACAAAAGGTGTCAACTGGGTTGTTTGGTGATGGGTAGTAACCTAGGAAAGAGTAAAATGGACCATTCAACATAGCTCAACATGGAATAGAGACTCTAAGGGAGGTAAAGCAAGAGGTGTCCTAGCATATTTAATAATAAATTTCCTAATATCATCCCATATTATGAAAAAAAGCATGAAATAGAAGTAATGAATCTTTTTATTAACATATGATAAAATTCATCATTCATATACATGTTAGGACCAACTTTAGTCTTATTATTTACTAAAATTGTAAAAAAAATTTGAAAGTAAGTGATATCTATTTTTGAAATCTGATTTTAAATGTAAGGTGATACCTCAAGAAGCAATGGGAACTAGTATATGTAGCTAGGGTTTGAATTATGACTATTTTTAAAATTACTATTAAATTTTTAAATTTAAAGTGAATTTCTTAGTGAAATAAGCAAGTATGAAATCTACAATTTATTAGAAAAGTTGGTGATTTAAAGAGACCTGGAAGATGCAAGAGGGGTTTTAAATTTTTTTTTTTGAAAAATTACGATTGAATTTTGAAATTTAAGGTTAATTTATTATTTTAATATGTTAGTAAAAAAATCAAAAAATTATTGGAAAATTACTCGTAAAAATACTGAGATCTAGTATGAACAACTAGGGTTTGAAAAAAAAGCTATTTTAAAATTACTACAAAATAGAAAAATTTAATGCTAATTTCTAGATTTATTATGCTGGAAAAAAATCAAAAATATATAGGAAATATCAATAGAAAATATACCCTAGGGTTTCTATGGGTTTAATGTGCAAATGAAGTAAGTCGAGTTCATCAAATGATTTAATAGTTTTGGGAATATTGATGTGTTATTCATAATTTACTTAAAGATTTTGAGTAGTAAAATTAGTAAATAAATATGTAATAATTAAGCTAATAATTTGTGTAATTTGACTATAATTTGGAATATTTCTAAAAATAGTAATAATGGATAGATAATAAGACTTAGCTAGAAACTAACTAAGAGGGCTATTATAGGGTCTAAAATTCACTGTGTAAGACTGGGATAGTACCACAAATCAGGATCTAGACTTCATTTTATTATTTGATGAGTGTTTAAATAGGACACTAGTGGCATATATGTTGTATTCCACCTCTATTTTTGTTTTCTAGGATATCTATGTTTTCTAGGTTTTGTTCATCATGTCCATGTGACCTTGGCTATCAAATTTAGACTATTAGTTGTTTGGGTAACTCCCTATATATAATATTTTGTCTTCAAACCTTAGAATCTTTTGTACTTTGATCAAATTTTAGATAACGGTGGTTAGTGTGTGTAATATTCATTGAATGTGTATCCACACCCCTTATGTCAGTATGCTACCTACATACTAATACTCTAAAGAGGGATGAAGCCATATATAGTTCTCCCACATGATGTGCTTTTTGAAATAGTGTGTATGAAGATGACAAATGCTAAATTAGATGTGATTGAGGTGGATAGGGATTGGTTTAATAATTTTAATAAGTTTGTAAGTGTATTGGTTAGCTATATGTAAAGAATATAGAATATTTCTTGAGTAGTCTTTCTTGTAGTCTTGCTTGTTGATTGATAATTGCCAAACATTTACAAATGATCTTTGAATGAGCATTTATAGGGATATATTGGTTATGGGTTGAATTTACTCGCATTACCCCAACAAGGAGAAGGATGGGAAATATAAAAGAACTGACCATTGGGGCCAAAAATTCACTTAGATAGTAGTGGTATTGATGCTTTTATCTAATTTGGGTGCTATTGTCATTAGTTGATGAGACTTGGGGGATGGATTTTTCATGGAAAGAGTAGATTGGATGAGTTGGGATTAGGTCTATAAGGCTATGAATGACTAGGAATTAGTGAAAATATGCCTATGGGGGGTCATGAAAGCAAGCAAGAGGGACCTATGGGTTGGGTGTCATTAGCCACACTCAAGTTAATAATTTTCACATTTCATATGATTACAAATGGTCATTTTTTTTCATAATCATAATACTACGATGAACTTCCATTTTTATCCTTTCTTGAATACATTTAGATAGCTATAAAAATAAATACAAAAGTTTATAAGATTGACATTAATTCCATTAAAGACATATCTATGAATTTTGTTGTAGAGGGAGATATTATATTTAAATAAGACATTTTATAGATTGGTCTCATATCAATGATTGACATACACAAATTTTAAGTATAACAAATCATCAATAGTAGTATAAATTACAATTGGACTATAACACCATCCAACACTTCCCCTTAGTCTAGACTACCAATAATATATTTTACACATATACATTTTTAAAATTACTCAAAAACATTATTTGATTGATGTTTTGTAGTAGAGGCAGCAAACTATTTTTAGAACTTGTAAAATTCAAGAAACATTTCACCATTGTTAACTATCTCATGAATGAAGGGATATCTTGTATCTCTGTGTTTTATGCATTTGTGAAATACATGACCTTTTAATAATATAATCATTGAATTATTATTACCATATATTTTAGTTACCTCTTCTTTACTATGCTCTACGTATGATAAAAGTCTCCTCATCTATATTTCCTAACAAGTTGTTTATGTGGATACAACATACACTACTTATATTCATGAACGTATAAAAATTTATTGATTTTTTAATGCCCAATAGATTGTACCCAATTTGAGATGAAAAATTTAACTAGAAGTGTTTTCTTATATCATATATGCAACCATCATAATTGTTTTTTGTATAACCAATGAGTTTGATTTATTCAAAAGGTGCATATAAGATTAAATATTCTTTTGTTCGAGTATTGTATCTTAATATCCTTTTAGGTTACTTACAATGTGATTCCTTTGGTGTTTTCATAAACCTTGAGATAATACTAATGGCATCAATAATGTCTTATCTTGTGGTGGATATATATACAAGTCTAGACACTAGTGTTTTAAATAAATTTGGATTAACATATGAACTTTTGTCTTCTTTGCTAAGATTTTAACCCATTGTTGCTAGTGTTGTCACTAAATTCACATTCATCATGTTAAACCTCTTAAACAAGTCTTTCACATACTTAATTTGAATTATGAAAATACCCTTCTATAATTGACTCACCTCTATGCCAAAAAAGTATCTTATTATTACCAAATTAGTTATATCAAATTCTGATATCATAACTGTCTTAGGAGATTTAATTGACAAGGCACCAATAAATATCAATTAATCCACATACAAGCAAACTATCAAAATATGTCCTTCATAATTTACTTTGACATACAAGGTTAGTTCATTTCCACACTTTTAAAACCCATTCTTTACATTTTAAGAGTTAATTGTACTATACCAAGATTTAGGAACTTGTTTCAAACGTTATAAGGCATTTTTTAGCTTATTTACCTTATTCTCTTATCCCCAAAGCACATAACTAGGTTGTTTTTTTATGTAAACTTATTCTTCCAAAATTCCATTAAATAAGTTTGATTTAATATCCATTTGATATACCCTCCAATTATTTCTATCCATAATAGACAACACCATTCTAATAATGTCTAATCTAGCCACTAGTAAAAATGTTTCATTATAATCTATCTTGATTAATTGTGTGAATCCCTTAACCACTAATATTGATTTGTGTTTCTCAATTTTCCCATAAACATTAAACTTACTTCTATAAATCTATTTCACTCTAATTACATCATTTCTTTTAGGAAGATAAAAAATATACCATGTTTGATTTTTTTTTTAATGATCAAGTTTATTCACCCATGGATATAATCTAATTGTCATCCTTTATTTCATCCTCAAAATATATTGGATTATCTTGTGATATAGATTCAAAAATAGAACTTAAATCAACATTTTCAACTAGTTCAGACCAATCATAAATATCCTTGAAACTACATTTCTTATTTGAAGTGTCTCTAAAATGAGATATTAATGATACAAGAGTTAGTTCATATGACTGACCATTGTATAGGGAGTTGGGTTTTAATATGAATTCAAAGGTATTGTTGGAACATTAACTTATGGAGTAGGATTAATTTTTTGAACATTAATATCCTCATTCTCATGTGGAACACTAGGTGTAATTGCAGTGGTTTTATTAGTGCTTCCATCCCATGTTTATTCTTCACATAAATCTACATACCAATTATCTATTGTCTTTTTTGTATTTGGATTTTATAAATTATATTATTTTCATTTTTATCTATACCCCACAAAGACGTAATTCTCATATTTCTATCATCTAATTTATTTCTCAATTCTTGAGGCACAAATATGTATGTTATACATCTTATGACTCTTAAGTGTGAGACACTATATTTAATTTATTTTCAAGCCTATTATGGTATTTTATTTATCTTGCCTTTTTAATACATATATTAAATATTTATATTGTGCATGCACTAAATTTACCAATATTTGTTTGGTAGGTGTTTGGATTTTATCATACTTTGATCTATTTCCATTTTTTTCCTACTTTTCCTTTCAACTACATCATTCTATTGAGGTTTATATATAGTTGTAAACTAATTCTTTATTCCGTTTGTTTTTCAAAAAATATCAAATCCATTTGAGATATACTCTCCTCCTCAGTTAGATATCAACAACTTGATATAATGGTTGTTCGCTTTTTCAACCTTGGCCTTACATTCAATAAAAACAATAATGATATATGACTTGTGTTTTAAGAAATACGCACAAGTTTTTTGGCTTAAATAGTCAATGAATATCATTTAATATAGAATTATCTAATTAATGGTGTTTTCATTGGTCAACAAAGATCTGAATGAACTATCTCAAGTGGATCCCTTGCTCTATTATATTTTCCTACTATAAAATTTTGTCTATGTTATTTCCCTGGTATGCAACTTTCACACATTGTTTTATGTTTCTGTATTTTTGGATATACATTAAACATTTTCTTATTATATAACAATGGCAAATTATAAAAATTCAAATGAAAATATCTTAAGTGTAATAACTAGGATTGATTATTTTATGAGACTTTAAAAGATGCTTGGCCACTTGTTTGTAAATTTTGAAGCTATAAAACACTTCACATTGAATGTTAAGAGGAAACATTTTTTTTCTTGTCGTCATCATGTTTTCAATTAATCTATTTATAGGTTTATTATCCAAAATCACACACTCATCATTCTCAAAGTATATCCTATATCCATTTTTCACTAGTTGACTTATGTTGATAAGGTTATGTTGTAGTCTAAGAACATAATATACCTTTGGAAATTTGAAAAAAATTAATTATGTGAGATTTAATATTTGATATGTACTATGATGTATTAATTTTTTTGGTGAGATAAAAAAATTAATGTAATTATTTAATTTGTATGCAAATATAAATGTAATTGATTTATTAATCAATCCTATCTTTGAGAAGATAAATCCTACTTACACTTATAATTATTGATACATTATATATTCAGGGTGATGACTAAGATGGATATAATATACCTACCCAAGGGATCTCTTTCCATAATAAAATCACTAGGGAGGGTTCCATAGCCTCTAGTTGATCAAAAATATTTAAAAAAACCCTAACTAGGTCCTATGTTTTCATATTCATAAAAGTAAATTACAAGTAAAACAAAATCTAATCTAGTGCCCACCAAAGATTGTAGAAAATAGTAATGGGAATAAACATAAAATTAAGCATGCATATAAGACATATACTCACATCAATGTATATTAAATCTTAATTCATTGGAGAGAAATACAAATGCTAATCTATCTACTCTTACAAAAGAGGAACAAAGTTAGGAATACATACCTTTGAGGATAAATCCTGTGAGCTTCAATATCTCCCTTGGCCAAGGTGATTTCTAATAGGTTGTTGTGGTATGTAAATATAACAAGGGTAAGTCATCTCTACCGTTCACAACCTATCAATAAATCCAAACGACTTCTCAACAAGACAATACATATATCTCCAAAGAAGTTATGAAAATTTAAATGATGTTACTCAAGTAGAATGGTGGATAAGCATATGCACAATTTATATCTCTTCTTCTTCTCTTCCTAAATAAATGATGAAATGAGTATGTATATATAGTTAAATATAAAATTAAACCTTTCTAAAAGTTTAGTTGGTATGGTCATCCCAATCCACTCTCTATAATTATTTACAAAAATAATTTAGGTCTTGGTCTAAGTTGGCCAAGGGGAACCTAGACAGTAAATGATTTTTATCAATTAGAGTATAGAGTTAATAGGGATGACAATGTATTGTAAACTTTTAGAAAATATTTTTAGGCTAAGAAAAGGATAATGAAACTATAAAATGACTAGACGAGCATGCAAAAGAGGATGCAAAGCTTAAGGGAATGTTTTTAGGAAATGTTTGTATATATATAAAGTAGTAGTGTAGGGAAATTAATCCTACAAAATACCAATGGCCTGACCACCCCTTTCGTAGTCTACCCTTTAAGGTTTGCACATAGATAAATTAAAACACCATAGGTTCCTACAAGAGAGTATTTTTAGTAAGTGACAAAGTTATTAAAAATATTATGTGTATACATATGCCCCACTAAAATATCATCATGTGTCAGGTGAGTGTAATAGGGGATGGTTCTTTGATAAGGACCATATAAACACACAAAAATGAACTAACTAAGCATGAAATATTTAAATTAATTTTGAAATAAAATAAATTAAATTAAAAATACCATATGCATACCTTAAATTTCCTTATTTTTGATTGAATTCATGGAAATATCCTAGTCTTGAGAGTGGAGGGTGCAATACATGTATTTGATAATCCCTAGGGATACAAAACTAAGAATAGAATCAATGCATGCATATGTAGGATGTCTGAAATAGAAATGAATAAATATCAAAACTAATTAAATTTCTTATAAAAATTGGCAAACTAGGATTTTTAAGGCTAGGTTAGAAATAAAAGATTAAGCATATAAATAACAAAATGATGACATATGATTAAATAACTCACTAAATCATGTTGGGAAGTATATAAAAAAAATGGAAAAAAGGAATGTATAACATAATAAGTCATGTTGGGAAGCACGTAAAACATAAATGATAATTAAAATATCAATGCAAGAAAACTCTAACCAAGATACATAATCAAGATAAAACTAAGCCCATGTAAGATAAGCATGTCAAATTGAACATCAACAAATCACAGATGATTGAAAATTAAATTTAAAACAATATTTAATACAATTATGTCAATTGAAGATGAAGAAATCATAAATAAATGAAAGTGAAATATAAGTCAAGATGTGAGACAAGCATGAGGAATTCATACATACAGAGAAATATGTAAGAATGTAAAATTCCATATGTAAGATAAGTGAATTCCATAAAAATTAAACAAGAGCATGATTGATAAATGAAAATCAAAAGATCAAAATGATGAAAACATAGACATAGTACTTGCTTTAAGATATAATATAATAAAAAAACCATCTAATGACATGAATAGCATGATAGTGGCATGGTGTGGTAAATAAATGTTGTAATGGTATTTGTAAGGAAGGCTTGGTCCTATCCAAGGTCTTATAATGTAACTCACACATATAATCCAAGATTTGTAAGTAGGTAGAGGTGATCAAGGATGTGATCAACTAAAATAAATATCCAACAAGGGGAATATAATGGATATATGATGGAAATAAGGAATGTGAGGTTCTATATGGGTGATGTGAACATTCTTCTCAAGAATGAGAGACATTAGGTAAGTTAAAAAGGCTAATAACTATCAACACCAAGGACTTAGGACAATTTAAATAATGAAAACAAATCTTGGGAAAACAAGTGAAGTATATAGAGTAAACCATTAAGGATATATGCATGAAAATTAAAATGGACATACCTTTCCATAATGTTTTCCCCATTCCACAGGACACCTTATAGGACCATTAGTCTACTATGAATATTTGGTAATTATGTGAGAAATTAGGTGGCACTATAAGTATATGATATAATGAGACCTCATATCTTAATATACTATCCTACCACACCCCAATGGACCTTAAATCAATCATGATTCCAAATGTGGAGTTTAATCATTAACTAAGATATGATATGTGCCAAATATAGATCACATCTTTTGGTGTGATATGAATTTAAATATTTATTTTTCCTTTTAATCATTGCCTTTTTTTTTCTTTGATTATTTTGATTTTAACTCCTTTTTATTATTCTACTCTTCCTTCTCCATATGGATTTCAAGAACCAAACATTAGTTAAATAAGTGATAAACATAAGTGAGCCTATAGTTGGTCACTAGCGAAAATCACCTAAAGACCAAGGTGTCTAAAGAATCCTAGACATTACCACAATAATTGCTATCATGAGAGATCCATCGATATAACTGATACAATGATGAATATGATCATAATTTATAATAAGTAGCTAAAATAGTGATATGAAAGGGATGCAACTATGCTTTGATAGTCATGTCACTAAGAATAAAAATTAACTTAGAAATGATATAAAACAAGTACCAAAGAAATTAGTCAACCCAAAAGAGGGGAAAGTTAAATTATAATATCAAGAAAAGGGAAGGTAAATAAGGTTCAAATAATGATAAATCTACTGAGGCAAATAATAAAATAAATGGTTCAAATGATAGTAACAAAATATAAATCTAAGAACAAAAATGGAAACAAATGCCAAATATAATGTGAAATAAAACCAAATATCATAAAGAAAACAATGATGTGAGTAAAGTGTGTTTGTGAGGAAGACTTAGTCATATCCAAGGTATTATAATGTAACTCACAAACTATATAATGATATAAAACCAAAGAATATAATGAAAATAATAATGAAACTAAAATAGTTAAAGTGGGAAAAAGTAAGGAAACATGGGACAAACATCAAAAGAAAAATTTATGCTAACATTATATCAAAGATGAGCATATGAAATACAAGCCTATATGTCTTGAAAGGTTTCTTAAATTTGAATTTCTTTGGTATTCTACCTTGTATAATAATATTGGACATTGTAATATTCCCTAAAGTGTAAGTGTATGTAGGGATGGGAATCGTAGTCTACTCCAAATTATAAAGTGGTATGTTGATGGGCATTTTACAATGCCCCAACATATGATATGGAATGGGGTGAAGCTAAACTATAAGAATGAAATTTACTAGGTTGACAAATAGGTAAATTGGTTGATAAGTTAGAGTTTGAAGATGTTAGATTATTATATTTAAAAAAGGTATGAAGATATTTTATAAGGTAAAGGAGGATAATGTATTATGGACTTTGGACTAGTTATTTGGTATATGTTCTCATTTGGTTCTTGTGACTTAAGATTTTTGGGTTGGACAAATTCAACCACCTATTTGAAGTTTTTCATGCTAGCCATCCTTTCCTTATTAGTGTAGTAATAAGGATCAACTAAAGTTAGGAAAATATTAGTAAATGAGTTGGAGTTATAAAGTAGTTGTTATTTATCGCTATGTATGTTATTTTGATGTTATTGTGGTTCTTATATTGAATTTGTGAGTCTTGAAGATAGTCTTGATAGTTTTATTTTTTTATAATATAAAGATTGAAAAGTGGACCAAGTAAGGAAGCAAGAAAATATTGGTAAATGTCATAACAAGCCTCATTAGAATTACGTATCATAACATGCCACCAATAGAACTTATCAAGATTATAATATTTTGGAAGAGGTTTGGAAAGATCAAAGCTGAAGGGTTTAGAGGGTGGAAATTACTTGTTAAGTTATACAAGGGAGGGTGTGTTAGGTTAAAATTGCTTGAATTGGATGCTCCATTTTGTGATTAGGGAGGCTTGGATAAATTAACATTATGAGAAAATAACTGGAAAGGTTATTTATTTGCTTTTTTAGATGTTTAAAATTGAGTCATAAGAAATTATTGCCCTTTTTATTGGTCTAAGGATTCTTATAAACTTTTATGGGGAAAGATTCAAACATTGTACTGAAGGGGAGCTTTAAAAGTAGTCAAAAATAGTTTTAAAATAGTAACATCATTCATGTTATAGTCCACTTTGTAATATAGAGATATCCATAATTTGATGAAAGTGTGATAAGATTCATTAGGAACTTGTTTTGCATTAATGGAATGGATAAGGTAATTTCTAGTAAGGTCATCATGTTGGAATTCTTTTACTAGAGCATTGACTAAATCCTCTAGTTTTGATATAGAATATCTAGGAAGTTGGTTATACCATTAAAGTGAATCACCAAAAAAGTTTTTAGCTAAGATATTCCTGGTAGCCAAGGTGCTAATTTGGACCTATTCCTTATATAGATTACCAAAATATTTAAGAAATATAGTGAGAGCTTTAGTAATGTCATATGTGATAGTTTGAGAAATGTTTCCAATATATATGGATGTAGTGAATGTAACTAAAGGTTCATTTTGAACACGTTGATGCATTTTTATGAATTGGAGGTTTTAAGTTTATATTCCCATTTGCATCTCTAAGAGGAGGAAGGAAAAAAATTTGATTTGGTTGAAAAATGATAACTTGAGGTGGTTGACTAGTATATGTAATAAATCTTGTTGCATTATAATCATTTAGGAATGGTTAGCCATTTTCATAATGTTCATTTATTAAATAATTTGAGCAAGAATTTGAGGTATGATGATTTGTGAATTAATATTTGAACATGTAGTATTAGTGTTATTAGGAGGGTGGATTGTTAGTGATGGTGGGAAGAGGGTTATTAGTGCTGGTGGGAGGAGTAGTATTAGGTGCAGGATTCCCAACATTGGTATTGGGAGGAAGATTCCCAACATTAGTGTTAGTTGTACTAAGTGTTGTATAAGAAGAAGGGATATTGTTAAAGCCAATCTTATTATTAGGAGTGTAAAAGATATTATCATAGACATTTTTAAAGAATTAGGAATCATTTAGGTTTTTAGTTTTATTGATTTTACCATGTGACTTTGTGAACTGATGATTGTAGGGGTTATTTTTATGGATGTAACAAGATGATCATGAACATTGGTTGTAATAGGTGGAACATAATGTGTAGTTCCAACTTGTGAAGTAGATATGTTGATGAGCCTATGAAGTTTAGGTTTAGAAAGTGCAAAGGTGGTATACAGTATATAATTTCCATGATTTGGGATTTATATTTGAGGTTTTTATGGATCAACTATATGGTATGGGGAACATAGAGTCTAAGAAGACTTAGAGTGATTTGATGAAAATCTGCACCAAGAGTGAGTATCCTCATTGATACCCAAGGTTGAAGGATAAAATATCCCATATATTGTCTAAATGGATTAAGGTTGTAAAAAAAATTATGATAGGGAATTTCATTATGTTTGAAGGAGGAATCTTAGACTGGGTAGTGAAAAAGGAAAAATAGGGACAAATTCGACTACACATAGTGTAGTATTAACCAATATGTATAAATTTAATATTGTCATTATATTATGTGAGAAAAATCTATTGAAAAAGGATGTAAAAACCATAGTGAAATAGGTTTAGTTTGATCTACTATATATAATAATACATAGTTGTATAGGTTGACTATGTATTACAAATGATGAAACTGAGATAGGCTAAAAGGATATAAAGTTGTATGGCTTGAATGTGTATTGAAAATTATGAAACTTAAATAGACTAAAAAGATAGATAGTCTTATGGGTCAATGACATATTTTAAATGATGAAACTGAGATAGGATAGAAGGATACACATACATATAGGTCAATTATGTATTGTAAATGACCAAGTTGAGATAACCTATAAGGATACATAGTCATATGGGTTGAATGTGTAATGCGAATGATTAAATTAAGTTAGGGTAAAAGGATACACAATCATATGGATTGACTATGTATTGAAAATGATGAAACAATTAGATCAATGTGATGAATATAATTAGGGCACACAATACAACCTTTACACTAAAACTAGCTAATGCAAGTTTCAAAAAACAAAATATAATGATCAAAGAGATAACACATACTTAAAAGTAAATGATAATTACTTAGTGATTGCTTAATGTTATTAATATATATTTGAAATTAATATTATGTGAAGTTGGTTATAAGAACGAACTAGAAATCTAATATATGGATGGTTTTAGGTAGTTTAGGATGAAATGGATCTATATTGGTCATGGTACTGGTTTAATATTGAGATGTACCCCTCACATAAAAATATCATAGTGATAAGGGTGTCAGGTGCTTTGCCAATATATACCATCAACCATGTATTTATACTAGGCTAGAGAACCAATTTAGCTACCCCTTTGGTGATGAAATCCAAGTACGTAGGCCATGAGAAGAAAAGTTTTTAATGATTTTTTAGTGTAAAGTGATTTGGAAGTGTGTGTAAAAGATAAAATAGTATTAATAATTAGATAAATTTAAAACCCACCTAATTAGTCTATATTTTTTACTCTAATAATGTAAACAAATAAAAATGGAAGGTGAATTAACTACTAACAAACAAATGTTAATTTCTTGATTGAGAATAGTAAAAACTCATTCTAGGTGAAAATATATGTAAATAGTATAAAATATAGTTTAGTAGGTCATGTATTTTCTATAAAATCAAGGTCTATAAGGAAAAAAATAAAATAGATTGACTATGTTTTCTATATAAAAGATAGACTATATACCTGTGTCAGCTAGGTTAACCTAGTTAGCTATAGGATTGTAATTTTATAGATTGCACACTTATGAAAAATAACATTTAAAAAAAATTAAATAGGAAGAGAGATAAAGAAAGAAACCTTGAAAGGGTTAAAGATGATTTAGATTTCAAATTTTTATGTAGTGATCTTCAAAATTTGTTTCAAAAATTTTCTAATTAGTTCGACTGGTCAAATCATAATTTAAAAACTTTGCATGTTGAAAAAGATATAATGAATAGAGTCAACCTATTCAAATGTGTTTATAGACCTATATGTTGATACAAGAGAATAGCAGATAAAGTTGACTAGTTAAATTATGTACGTGAATTTTGAACTAAATAAGAATACTAAGCTAGATTGTTCAATCCAATAACATTTAATTGGTGAAGATACTGCAAAGATAAAATAAAATTGTTTTAAAGTGACTAAGTTAAACATGTGCACAAAAAATAAAAGTATAATTATTAGTTTAATATAGTACTAAAAATATTTAAAAAATGATCTGATGAAAAAAATGATGGCATGAATTAAAACCTATTAGGGTTAGATTCACATTGAGTTCACTAAAATGTATGCAAAGGGAAATGCAACACTTCCAATTTTTGATGCAATAGATATTTGAGGTCATGACCAAGATGGATTTGATATATGCATAGAATACATATACTCACGTCAATTTATATTAAATGTTAATTCATGAGAGAAAAGTATGAATGTTAACATATATACTTTTACAAAGGAAGAATAAAGTTAGGAATATTTGCCTTTGAAGATGAACCCATTGAATGTCAATCTCTCCCTCAGCCAATGTGATTCATAATAAGTTATTGTGGTATGTAGGAATCATAAGGATAAGTTAGCTCTAGGCTTCATAAATTATCTATGCATCCAAAAAACTTCTCCACAAGACAAGATTTGTATATCCAAAAAAAGTATGAAACTCTAAGCTATGCTCCACAAGTAGAATGGGGTATAGGATAATGCATAATGTACATATATTTTTCTTCTCTTCTTAAATAAATGATGAAATGACTATTTATATACAGTTGGGTAAGTGTATGGAATTGGGGGGTCAAAAGGGGGTCTTAAGTTCACATGTTTTTCCTAAAATAACATGAAACCTTGACTTGTACAGATTCTTTGGGATATCTACACTCATGATTTAAACATTTTATAGCATCATGAATTGTAGAATTTTGAGTGTAGTTTCTAAACTAACAATTTATTTTTGAAATGTTTAAGTATAACAAGGTCAAACACTACAAAATAAAATAAGTGGTATTATTTTTTCAAAAAAATAATACTAGGTAGTTGTTTGTGTGCCCCACCATTTTTTGAGTATCATCTACTTTTTATTTAAACCCCTAGGTATAAAACTAGATAAGATCTTCTAGTTTGTAACCTAATTTTTAAACTTAATTAATGAATATATTTTTATTAATTTAACAAGTTAGTATACCATTAAATATGATAAAAAAAAATGTATAGCTAATAGTGCACCCCCTAAGTACCTTCAAAAATATCAAAAATTAGATTTATATTTTTGTAATGTGTAGAGAATTAGGTGTAGTTTACAACTGTATGAATTTTTCTATTTTGTATCAATTAAACAAAGATACATCAACAAATATAAACATAAATAGTCATGGAATATAGTGCTATAAAATCATTCTCAGTAAATAAGTATTTAAATAATAACCTTAAATCAATAAAAATATTAAACATCATCATATATATAGAAAGCGGAGACTTAGTGAATATTGTAGTACTATTTTCAAGGAAAATTTTGCTAAAATGGATAGTGTCTAGCATGGGAAATAATGTATTTTTTATAATTGGTATAAAAAATGCATTTGACTATGTGTGTTTTAGGTCCATTCCTAAGGATTGAGAATCCAATCCATTCTTGAGCCATAAGGCATGTGTTTGAAATGGAAAGCTAAAGAATCATGCATATGATAATACCTCCTACATGAAATTATCACCTATGTCAAGTTAATGTGTACTTAAAATTATTGTAATGTTAATTAATGACAATATGAGATAGGGTTTAGAGTCCAATCATGAAGGCAATTGAGGCAAATTTTAGTTGATTAAACCTAGACTTTTGATCATAATGTGCATTTAGGCATAGGGTTTATGTTTTTGGATGCATTAGGTTTAATTGAAAAGCTAATTTGGGCCAATTTTATATCCTTGAACCTATTTTTAACTAAAAAATATGATTTTGGGCTCAATTGGCCCCCAAGTCACCATATATTGAGAGAAATAGTTGATTGTGGGCAACGAATGATGTGATTTGGGTCAAAATTGAGCCTTGTAAACCTAATTTTTATTATAAAAGATATTAATTGGGGATAAATAATTTAGTTTTTAGGATTTATAATTTAGGTTTTAGGGTTTAGGATTTATGATTTAAAGTATATACAACACAGGATTTAGGTTTTAGGGTTCAATAGTAAAGGTATTTGAGGACAATTTGAGATGATTGAACCTATTTAAGACCACAATGTGTTTTTAGGCATAGGTTTTATGTTTTACTATGAATAAAATCTGATCACAAAAAAATTGGGTCCTATTTAAGATCCTCAAACACATTTATGACTATAGAATTTTATTTTGATCTAAATTGGCCCCCAAGTCACCATATATAGAGTAAATTAGTCAATTGAGGTAATTAGTGACGTGATTTGGACCAAATTGAGGATTGTGAACCTAATTATTACTCTAAAGGATGTTAATTGCATGGATAAATCATCTAGTTTAGGTTTCAAAATTTAAGGTTTAGGGATTAAAGTTTCAAGTATATGTGATATAGGGTTTAAGGTTTAGAGTCCAATCACAAAGGTAATTGAGAATAATTTAAGCTAATTGAACGTATTTATGACCACAATGTCTTTTTTGGAATCGAGTTTATGTTTAAGGGTACATACTTAGTTATATGGAAAAGGTAATTGGTGCAAATTTAACCTCCTTGAACCTATTTGCGACTATAAAATGTGATTTTTAGCTAAATTGGCCCCTTGGTCACTATAGAATGAGTCAATTAGGTAATTAGGGAAATGAGTGATCTGATTTCGGCCAAATTGGGCCTTTTAAACCTCTTTGTTATTGTAAATGATGTTATTTTTAGCTAAATCATTTCTTTTAGAGTTTTAATCTAGTTTAAGATTTATGGTTTTGAGTTTCCAGGGCTTAGGGTTAAAGGGGTACATCTAGGTATAAGGTGTAGGGTTTAGGTCTAAAGTTTTTAATTGCTTAGAGTTTAGGGATTATAGATTATAATTTAGGATATAGTGTTCAATTAAAAATTTAATTGATGATAATTGGAGTTTTTTACCCTATTTATGAGCATGTAAAGTGTTTTTAGGTTTTTGATTATCCCACATGTCATCACATATTGAGAGAATTAGTCAATTGGGGCAATTAATGGAGTGATTTGGGATAAATTGAGTCCTTATAACCAAATTCTTAGTCTAAATGATGTTAATTTTGGATAAATTGAATGGTTTAGTGTATGAGGATTTTACCATTTATGGTTTAGGGTTAGAGTTTAAGGTATATGTTTTATGGTATAGGGTATATAGGGTTTAGGGTTTATTGAATAAGGTTTAGCAATATGGTCTATAATTTAGGGTTTATGGTTTACAACTTAGGGTTTGAGGTTTAGGGTTTAAGGTTTAAATTTTGAGTCTAAATCATGTTAATTGTCTTGCTAAAATGATTGGTTTAGGACTTTTAGAGATTATGATTAATTAAACTTAGGTTTTCTAAGTCTTAAGATTTATGGATTATTGTTTAAGGTTTAGGGTATAAGTTTTAGGGCTTAGGGTATATGGTGTAGGGGTTAAGGATTAGGCTATAAGGTATAGGACCTATAGGGTATAGGGTTAGGGGTTAAGGTATAGTCTTTACTCTTCAAGATGTTTTTTGCATACACTTAATATCTGTATGTAGTATTACTTCATACAGGGTTCTTGGAGTAGTAATGAAAAAAGAAAATAGCAATAGACATTTTTATTAATTTGAGAGTAATGTCACCTACTTTAATGTGTACTATACATTATGTGTCCCCTAATCTATTTTGTTTTATTATAAATGATTATAATTCTATCCATAAGCTCAAAATCATAATTCATTATCTACTCACATGGTTGAATAAAGAGTAAATAGAACTACTCTTAATTATTTTGGAATTATTGGATTTTTATCCCCACTTGGCACTTCACATGAAGCAGGTTTGTTTTCTAATAATTGGATTATTTTCCCCACCCTCAATACTTGAAAAATTTGTGTAATCATGGGTGATGGGTTTTGTATTAGTAGTAAGAAGAAGTAAAAGTGTAAAATGCCAAACAAATTAGAAGTGGTGAGATAAAAACAAAGGTAGTGAATGAAGAGAAAAATATGCTAATTAGTATACTATCCTAATCAATTGATTGTCACAAATATTTATGAAACAAATAATGATAATATACCAAATTATGAAATTTGAACTATCAATGCTAATAATATACGCAAATATAATACAAATCCACATTCAAATTTTATTTTTTTAATTTTTTATGATGATGATAGTATACTTGATGATGTGAATTGCATGGAAACGTACATTGTAGAAACTAATAATGATGAAAATAATATGGAAACACCTATTGGAGAAAGATACAATGAAGAAAATAATATTGGAACATCATTGAATGAAGAACCTACTAATGAATAAAATAATATGAAAAGACAAAATCAATAAAACATACTATTAAGAACACCTCCTAGGATTTATAGAATAAAACCCATGTATTTAATTGAAATTGATAAATCCATTTTGAAACCAATACCCAAAAAATGTTTGAGTGCCATATATGAAGAAAAGATGAAAGAATTTAGGAGTGGAACTTTCAATATTAAATGAAACTTAAAGATGCCAATTTTTTGTTACATTTATGAAATTAATTAATATTAGACCTAATATGAAAAATATAAGACTAATAACATATAATATTGATCATGTAAACAAGGTAGTTATTACCTGATATGTTATTACAAATTCTTTAGAAAGTGGTAAAACAAAGAATAAACATTTGATTAGAGAAACAAGATGAGCTTTGGATACAAATATAAGAACACTAATGAAAGAAATTAAAAGATGTAAAAGACTTGAAATTGATAGAAACACTAACTTGTGGGCATTCTCTGGTAGACTCCCATGTAAAGATAATGCTATAGTTGATTCCATAAAAGATAATGGATCTTCTACAGGTCATATTTATAATTCATTGTTGGATTAGAAAAAAATTCAAATCAAATGGAGGTCTACGTGAGATTACAAAGGAGGATGCAATTTTGCACTTTTGCAAATCTAAAATTTCTAAATTGTAAGCAAATATACACCACCCACTAGTCAATGTACAGTCAAAAGTCAAATCGGAAGTTTTCAATCCTATTGAAACCTTACATTTTTGAAAATTTAACAAATGTAAAAAACTTACCAAGTTCTTCATGAGTTAAAATTAGATAAAAAAATGCACTTGATCATTATATAGTTTGGTGGAAATTCTAAAACATCAAAGTAAAAAAGGTTTGTGAGGCCAAGGTGTTCCATCAAATTAGGATTTTCCAAGTGTCCATAGATCCTTACATATTTATATCACATCTGGAGTATTCTAATGATATAATTACAAAGCAAGGGAACTTCTTTGGCTTACACAAGAAGAATGCAATTGTCAAAAAGTTTCCATATTTATAAATGATTGATAAAAGAGGAAGGCAAGGAAGTTACATAGGAAGATAAGGATTATTTTTTCTCCCAAGGTAATATTGTCACTTAGTCCCAAATGCAACACATTTTCCATCCAAGAAGATTAAGGGTTTATTTCAAACTTCATCATTACATGTACAACTAGTTACTTGAATGGTTTTATTGTAAGGTAAGAGGTTCTACGCATGACTAAGATCATCTTCTAGTTGGATCTTATTCTTGGAATATATTAGCATGAAAATTTTATATAAAATGAGGGTTTGTCCTCTTTTCAAGGTTATTTTTGTTTTTATAGGTCTTAGATAGTTTCAAATTTTTGAGATCCTTGATCCATGTATTTTACCTCTCTTGCTAAGGTGGTTGTATCTATATAGTCATTAACAATCTCTGAGAGAACGGTATATGTCTCCCTTATTCAAGAGAAAACTCATCTTGCTTCTCCCCATGTCAACAATTTAAACCACTAATGTATGTAACAAAAAATTTCATTTTATTATAAAATAGTTATGATTTTTGTTCTATTTTTTCATTGAAATATAATAATATATTTTACATACTCTGTTGATTGGATATCTAGTTAGATGTCATTTTAAGGTGGTTGTATCTATGTAGACCTATATATCTATATTTGCTTAAACATAATAAGATTCGATTCATTAATGAATCTAATAAGATACATTTTTACTTATTAAAACCATCTATTTGATCTTATGTGATGTTACGTAAGATCATTTCCATTTAAATTATTTTGCAATGCTTTAACTCATCAACATTAAATCCAAAAAAAGGATTCTTTTAACTTGAGTTAAACTTCATATTACAATTCATGGTTTTTTGTACTATATTATACTATTCATATTTCTTTGAATTGTTCCTATTGTCTAATCCTATTGTTAGATCATAAAGAACTTATAAATCATATATACCTTGTTCTCTCTCACTAGCATATAAAGATGAGATAAAATTCTATATATTTATTAGAAGAAAATATAGAGTGTCTTCCTTACATTTTAAGCTCTCATAAGATTTCAAAACTATTATAGTTTTATCTTGCAACGATGGAGATATTTAATCCATTTGCTTGGGCATCTTCTAGAGGAGACTATCCATGACTCAAAAAGAAATAAAACCATTAGTTATTATACACTATATTTGTTCTTGCACCATCTTTATTATATTATTGATAAGATAGATAGACTTAAGAATCTCTAAGTGAATTACATTAACCTTATAAGTTGAACTAACTGCTCTTAGCAATCAAGAGTATTAGTAATTCTAAGTGGCGGTCTATTGAAGGTTATATGTACATTAATATCAACTTATTGAAACTATTAACCATGTTAATAATATATATAAACCCATACCATTACATTGAGTAATTAATTTTAGATTTATTAATGTTATCCAAATCTTTGTTACATATTTATCTTAGGAGGAGGATACGCTCAATTATTATAAGTCTTCCACTTATGAACTCTCATCTAGACCATTATAAGTAGATTAATATCATTTTTGGCTCAATTAGTGAGCAAGTAAGGTTATTATATAATTAAAATACCATAATTGACCAAGTTATGACATGACACCTTCATTGATATTGTCTCTACCTTAGAAGAAGTAAATTAAACCATGTTAAGAGTGAATATTATTCCTTTCATATCTATATATTAAGATAAATTATGATTAGAATCTATTGTGGTAGAACATTATCATGGTGGTTGAGTTTATGGACTGTTATCTCATGTTTTCTAAATACTAGGGGATTATGAACATGATTTATACATATGGAATAGTACTTCCCTAATAATGGATCTTATGGAAATTACTCCATCCTTAAAACATAAATGACTCTATAATTCCTATTAGCATTTACCAATAAAAAGTCACCCATGGATTTTGTGGTCAATGTTATCATAAAACCTTCATATATATCTATGGAAAGACTAATAATTGATAATTAAAAAATATCTTACTTGTAAGTCGATAGTAAACAGTGTTCAGTTGTTATGTAATTTGAGTGTTAAAATTCATGCCATTTAAGAATTATTATCTCCTTGATACAAGATTAAAAAAAAAGTGGTTATGTTTTATGAGTTGTATTGGTTGATGGATTTAATACATTGTAACCTACATAAAATAATATTTAATAGGGGGGTGGTTCTTTATTTTAAATAGATATAATTTCCAGAACACTTGGAGAGATTAGGCTCATTCGATTTCCAAAAACTAGTAGTGCTTGTGGTCCTCAAAACATTATCACTTCTCCTCTAATAACCAAATAAATATAAATGAGCACTAGTAATATGAATATAATGGATTATAATTATTGAGTTTTTATAGGTTAGAGAGATAAAATCTTGGAGCTCTGATGTGGGGAGACAAAGAGTCATCATCCATTAATGGTGCTTCAATATTTTACTTTGTAGCTTGCCTTGGTCACCATTGCCTCAATTCCTATTGCTTATATCTTTCCTAATGCTAGAGGTGGTTTTTATTATTTGATTTTATTATTTTATTTACATTTTTATTTGTGTTTTATTTTATATTTATGTGTTTTCCTTTGTGGTCTCTATTGTTTGAATCGTGGTGTATGGTCACCCCATGTGGCCTTCCCCAGTCACCTTTGTTGTGGCCTTTGCATACTGTAAAGGGGACTGTATTAATTAAATATGTATAATTAAACCCTTATATTTGATGGGTTTAAGTGTGAAAATAAAGGGAGGCATGGTGATTTTAGTGAGTTATGTGATGATGTACGATGTGATAAGGGAGGCCACAATAAGAGAAATTGCACAGACTTGACTCGGGTAGAAGTTGAAGTCATTGGAGCACTAAAATTAATGTTTAGTAAAATTTTATGGTAGGAAGAAGTGGTAAATCACTTGAAAGGAGATAAATTTGTGGTGTATAGGGAAAAGTATGGTGAGCAGTAGTTCAGGGAAGGCCAAATGTTTAAGCTCTCTAGCCCCTCCAAGACCTTGCAATTATTCTAAATGTTTCCATGGAGTTTTATTTGTAGTAGGAAGAAACCAAGATTAAAAAGGTATAGACCTTATTTATTTACTTAAACAAGAATGCAATCCCTTCTACATTTTTTTTATGATTGGCTAAATTCTATTTGGGGTAAATGACTAGGCTTGTATATTAGTTTTTTTTGAGATGATACATTTAGGAGTTTCTAATATTTTGAATGAAAACTCTAACATGTAAATTAGGGAAATCAGAAATCCCTTATATAATTTTGGCTAATTTAATTTCAAATTTGTCCCTTAGAACATAGAATTGGACTACAATGACCTTATTTTAAAAACTTCTTCCATATTGGTTGATATTGAAGGAGTGCCATTTCACCTATGGAAATTCCTTCCTCAGGAAATGAAACCCCTCAAAGAAGTATTAAAAATATAAGATACCAAAATATATCTACCCCACATGAATTCTAGGGTTTTATTTTCTTTAGAGCCCTTGGAAGTTTTCTCAGAGTCACTCAATTTTTTAATTAAAGGAAAATCTCATACCTATGTTCTCAAATGTTTGGGTGGATTGAATGCTTGTTCATTTTGTAAAAAATATGGCCACCTTAGTAACAACTATCCCATGTTGGCCAACAAAGGCAATATACCTAATAGATAAAAAAGATAAGGAAACCCTAAAGGATGAGACTATTTTTCATTAAATGTAGCTATTGGAGAATCCTCTATTTAATAGTATACCTCTAAAAGATAGTGCCTATACTGATGAGGTTATTGATAAGGTTGGATTAAAAAATCAAAGTGAGTATGGGGTGTAGGTCCCTTCCCTTGAATCTTAGGTACATGTGCCACCATAACCTCATGTTGATTATTCCTCATTAGAGTTGATAAACTGCTTCATAATAGCTTAAACAAAGTTTTTTTATATCGAAAACCTCTTAAAGAACCTTGCTCTAAGAAATATGTGGTTATAATTGTTAAGGCCCATATTTTACATAATATATCTTATAATTAATCACCTATGTGTAAGCTCGACAGTAAAACTAGTGAAGCCACCTTGATGGCTATCTCCTTAGAGAAAGAAAAATTTGATATACCTACCCATGATATGGATTTATTAGATGAAGATCCATTGAATAACAATAAACCTATAGGAGTGGATAATTGGATGTCTAAAGGAGGAGGTAAATGGATTAAAATAACTAATATCCCTTTGTTGGATGAGTAAGCTATACCTAAGGAGAAAAAAAATATGGCCAAAGAGACTCTTCTTAATTTACAAGACCCCCCTTATAAAAAAGGGCAAGGAAAATAAAGTCCTAAACTTTTCCACAAAATTATACAATAGTGGGGGAAAGCCCCATGGTCAATCTAATTAACCTTTGAATACCCCCTAGTTAACTATGCAAATTGTAAGCTGAAATGTAAGAGGACTATAATCCCTAGGCAAAAAACTAGTTGTAAGATAGTTTAGATGTTGAAGAGATAATTTAGATTTACTCTTCTTGTAAGAAGTGAAGGCTATTGAAACACATATATCCTTAGTCTTGAAATTTATCTAGCCCCATGTTCCTTATTTCTCCACCAATCATTAAAGAGGGAAAGGGGGGGTTCTATCTTGGTGAACTCTAGATTGAAAGATTGCATTATTAAACATGGTGTCTCTCCTTGAAATAGAGATGTCTAGGTAATGATAGAAAGCCATAATTAGACCTTTGGCATATGTAATATCTACACCCCCATGACTATATGGAGTGAGTTAACTTTTGGAATTGGCTAGCCATAAACCTAAAAAATGTCCCTTGGGTATTTGGAAGAGATTTCAATAGGGAAAAAGATATAGAGGATAAATTATGGATTGACCACCTAGCATAGAAAATACATGATTTTTTATATAGTCTATGTTCAAAAAAATACATAGAATTGGAGATCCTCTCCAGAAGAGTATTATCCTATGTAGAGGAATTTGGTAAGCCTAGTGTAATAATCATAGTAGTAACATAAGATAGTACTCAAGACTCAAAAGATTTTATTTGAATATGGAGGAACTTGTTTTAGATCCAATAAAGGATGATAATGTGGTGACAGTGCTGACCTATATGTTTGATCATCACCCTATTTCAATTGCATTTTTATTGGTTAGCGAAGAGAAAAAAACATTATAGATTTCAAATTATTATATAAATTTAACTTGTCACATTTTAATGACAAGGAATACTTAGAGGGTCTACAATATTCTTAGAATATTGGAAAATTTATTTGTAACTCTAGCTCCAATATTGATCTTTGGAATTCTAGTGTGAAAATTACCAAAAAAATTATATGTACCTATGGATAGATAAAATCAAAAAAGAATTAAAAGGTTTGAAGATATGCTCAAGAAAAACTCATTCAAAGTGAAACCTCATTACAATTCAACCCTAAAATTGGGGCTCTTCTTAAAGATCTTAACCTCTTGAAGCACCAAGTTTGATAGTCTAAATAGTATATTGTTGTAGTGTTAGAGATTCTTTATATACTCACTTGGTTGAAGCTTTGGAGATAGAGGCTCTAAATTCTTCTTTAGATTTTTGATGTTAAACACATAAAAATCAAGATCAAAGGAAATAAAGTTAATGGATAGAATTGTTAGGATGTTCTAAGTATAAAAGGTGATTTTTTTGACTTCTATGCCAACCATTTCCATTATGATGGGTTTAGTGACTGTATTGAATAGAATAGGGCCATATATGAGGTGCATTCCTAAGAAGGTGACACAAACTTAGGGCTCTTTCTTCGAGGTTTCTATATTACTTGATGAGGTTAGAAACACTATTTACTCATTAAACTGAGATAAACTACCTAGGATAGATGGTTTCCCTAATGAATTATATAGATTCAATAAGGAATGATTTTCTAAACACTCCTTTGAGGTCTTTAATGAGGTTATTGATGTCGACACACTTGTATCAGATATTAATATAGGGGTCATTAAGATTATTCCTAAGGATGGTAATTTATCTTTAGTCATAAATTGGAGAACAATTAACCTCCTCAATGTCTCCTACAATATTTTGGAAAATATCATTACAAGGAGGTTGTCATTGCTTTTATCCTCTATTACCTTGGAGACCCAAACAAACTTTTTTAAAGGGAGATATACCCTAGATAATTTAATTACCAGCTGGGAAGGAATTTACTAGACAAGAGACTCCAACTAGTATGTAGAAATGATCTTTCTTGACATTGAAAAAACATATGATAGAATTGAATGGCCCTTCATTAAATGAATGATGTGTGCCTTTGGTTTATATGATAAATTTTATAGAATTGTCAATGTAATATTCAAGAATGCTTCAACCATTATTGTATTCAATGGGGAATTAATATAATTTCTTGAGGTTTAATGTTTCATTAGGCAAGGTTATCATCTTACCCAATTGATCTTTATTCTTGTCATGGATACACTACATTATCTTATTATATTCTCTAACATTAGGCCTCTAGTAAAATGTATCTCACTTTATAATAATGATTCCCTAATTGATGTACTATTTTCTAATTATACATCAATCTTTGTCACCTTGGATAAAAATAACTTGGCTCAGGTTATGAAGAGGATAGATATATTTTACTCTACCTTTGTATCTAAAGTAGACATGCATAAATCACACATACTAGGTTAGCATGAGAATCCTCTTGACTTATTTTCAACTTTTGGTTGGACTAGGAAAGGACCTGATGAGATGGTTAGATACATGGGTATTCCTTTTTACCTTCAAACATCCTTTAGATGTATATGGGAATATATTTTATATATAATCAATAAGAAAATTATAAAATGACATGGTCATTTGCTATCTTTACCAAGAAGGATTCAATTCTATAGGAAATTTCTCTTATTGTATAGTATATATTATGCCTCCTATTGGCTCTTTGGTAAAACTCAAATCAACATGCTTCATAGAATCATAAGAGATTTATTTTGGTCAGATGGGAAGGGAGGAAATAAAATCCACATGGTCTAATGGTAATTTCTATGGAAAACCTTAAAATACTAGTGCAATGGGGCTAAAGGACCTTTAGTTGCAAGGAATAACTCTGGAAGTTAAGTGGATAATCAGAGCCTTCATTGTAAATGAGCCCCAAAAATTCCTAGTTAGGAATAATATTTTAAGAGGATTTCATAAAGGAAATTCACACTACAAAGAATTAACACTATTTATATTCTCATAGGGCTTTTCATAGTTAAAGTTGTTTGCTTTCCTATATTTTCATCTATATGGTTAGCCTAGGATTTTTCTAAACCTTTCATTTATGTCAAATAGGCCTTTGACTGGTTTGGGACATTAGTCAAGGATACAAATCATTATGGTTAAACTTGAATGTCAACATGACTTTGCTAGCCCTCACTATGGGATTATGTACACTAAGGCATTGAGAAGATTTGAATATCTATATTCCCATGCATGATGGCCTCTTGGTCAAATCTCAAATCTAGATTTTAGTTCTCTATATATTACTGAATAACTTTTACCTTCTTCCAAATAAATCTTAAGGGGATAAATAATGTGTTGTTCATGGAGGAAAGGGGGAGTTTTGGGATAGTGTGAAGTGGATAAAAGGCCTATCTTTACTTAAGTATAATTCTTAAATACTATACAAGAAACTTTCCTTCTCTAATATCCCCTACTTCATCCTCAATCATATCTACTATGTGCTTGATCCTATGCATACCTACTCAACCAAGTTTGATGTGATTTGGGCCTCTTGTCTTGAATCTAAAAAATATTATTTTCCCTAGTTATTCATGTATAAGAAGTTATATGTTGTTATTTTGAATAATTGTGATCTTGTTAATCCTTTATGTTATTTTTATAGTGTAATTGAAATGGTTAAGCAAGTTTTTTCTCCTACCCTTATGCTAATAAGTTATGGCATTACTGTCTTAAACCTTGGATTGTTCTTTTGGCTATGATATTGGATGGATGAAAACTACGTTTGGTTATGCATGTCCTTAGATTAAGTTCCTTCCCTTTTTTCATAAATTTTGTCTCATATTCTCTAATGACATTTTATCATTTTCATGGAAGCAAAGGAACCTAAAGATTTTCTAAGGGAAGGCTAGAGTACTTATTGACTTCATAATTGAAGTCATTCTTCACTGTTTGTCTTTTTAGATATTCCTCTAGTTAAAACTACCTCAAGATAAACTAGATAAGTTCCTTAGTATAGGTCTCCTCAATATTACCTTGGTCTTCTTGCTTGATTCTAAGGGACACCCCAAACTAAGCCCCTATGTGTCACTAAATGGTAGTAGAGGTTAAAAATTTTGAGTTTGAAAAGGACTATATTAAAGACGCATTACTTTGATGAGGCCAACAATCTAGACTAGTAATAAATCATACCATCTGAATCTGATTAGGATGGTCCTAATGCTTGGTTGGTTAAAAATGAGAATGTGTTATAGGATATGTGTAATGAGGACCATCGTAATGGTATTATTAGAAAATCCAAATAAAATTTTACTCCATTGGACCTAAACTTATTGTTTTAAGTGGGATATGAGAATGAGGTGGTAGGGCCTCTATCTCTACAACTTAATCCTAAGACACATAACCAAGGTGCATAGGAGGAAGTATAAAAGAAGATATATGAAAACATCAGCACTTTTTATAAAAATTTGGAGAGGTTGATTGAAAGTGAAGGCTCGTTGGATGTTGAAGATGTCTTAACTTATGTGAAGTAGAGAAATATGAAAGGATTATTAGATAAAATTGACCACTATTCTACTAAATTACCCTCAAGATAAGTATGGTTTCGCTTGCTGATGGTAATAGCACTTTTGAGGGATCTAATTTGTCTAACACAGTTGATGGATATGAAGTTGAAGGTGTTGTTTATAGTAGGGCACAAGACCCATATGATTTAACTTACCACATTTTGGGTGGCTTGTATTTGATAGCTAATGTTTGAATTTCTATTTCTACATGATATTATTGGTTTTTATTTTATGGGTTGCTTGTTTAGAACCATTTTTATATTTCCCCTCACCATCAATGCCGAAATCACCTTCAAATATTTCACTAGTTTTATGTTTTTATTATCTTAATTTTACCCACACTTAGACACTACTTGAACCCACATAAATAGAAAATCTAACCCCCACATAGTTTATTGATACTCAACAATTTATGGACAAAATGTAAGATGAGGTTGGTAGTCATTTATTTTGATTGAAGGAGAATTTTTTATTTCAACTCTTTATATTAACAAAACCCATTTTACCAAAATATAAAATTATATTTTCTTAAGGTATAAGTTTCACCTTTGGGGCAACTGATACTATGTTGTAATTTAGTTGAATTTGATTGATGATTTAATGAGCTATATTGACTGTCAAGAATAAGAAAAAAAAAGTAGGATTTGAAGATACTAAGTATTTTATTATTGATGTTAATGAATATCTCTTAGGAAAATTATAATCCCTTATTCCTATTGGTCAATGGATTCCTCAATGCTCATTTAAACATGAATTTTTTTAAAGCACATAAAGGCCATCTCCCTACTCATCGAGTGTATGATCTCCCTCATAATCCTTGAGTACCTTCATAATTGATTTAGTCTTTGTAAATTAGGATATGTTACCTGATTTTAATAAAGGATTTTATTTTTGGAAATCAAGGTAGTTTAATTGATTAAATGTTGAAAATGAAGAAACCAACTAGAAATTTGAATATGTTTTATAAATTTAAATGATTTTTATGATACATTTTTTCCACAAATAAAAATGTTATGGGTTCAATTTTTTTATAAACTAAGATAATTGATCTCAATGGACTTTAAAAACTAATAAAATTATAAAGACTTCGATTTTTATTTTGGTAATTGATGTTATTTAGTTTAATAGTATTTGAAAGCTAAGAAAATATTTACTATTTTTTATTTTGTTTTGAAATTTTTTATAATTTAGATTAATATATATTTTTTTAAATATCATAATTAGGGTTTTGATTATATTTTTCAAATTTTAATATCTAGATAAATTTTTGAAATATTCAATTCCTATTCTACTATGAAAATAAATTACCTAATTATTAGAATATTATTCACCAAAAAGAGTCAAATGATGAGGAATATTTATTGTTTATTTTCGAAACATTGATATTTAAAGTTGAATTCATTTTTAAAACATGGAAAATCATAAGATATTTATTTTTAATTTACAAGCGTAAAACACATATTCAGAAAGGTCTTGAATATTTGTACAATAAAACAAAATATATAACCTTAAATCTCATTAGAAACACCTTTTCCAATGATAAATAAAAGAATCAAATAAATAACAAACATTTTTTATCCAAAATACCAAGACTAGATAATAAAATAAAATAACCAACCATAGTCATGCCATCGAATAATATCAAGCCCACAACTATTTCTTGCCAAGGTATAACAAAACTTCCTAATTATATTCCTCCTCATTTGACTCTTTGTGGTGAATAATATTCTAATAATTAGGGAATTTATTTTCATATTATAATAGGAATTGAACATTTTTAAAAAAATACAAATTTTGTTTAGTTTATAATTAGGCTAGATGCTTGTTAATTGATAGCCATTGTTTTCTTTTACTCCTAGGAATTGAAATTTAAAAAAAAAAATCCTTAGTATCACAAAATTTCACTCTTGTATAATAAAAATTTATGATATGAGATTTGTTGGAATCATGGAAACCATTCACTTATTGATGGGTAATGATCTTCCCAGGATTCTTAATTATATATGGTAGAGGATGGGGGGAAGGATTCATGATTTTCATGTGATCTATCTCATATTTATAGCCTTCTATTATTTCAAGCATATAAAATTATGAGGATTTGGAAGGTGTGGTAATATTCTTATGGTTTCATATAGGAAATACAAATGTGTGAAGGTGGACAAGATAGTTGGTAAGAGAGGAGATATACAATGCTTCTAGGTGATCCATTTGGCAATTTTTAAATTGAAAGTAAGACAATGAAGGAGAATGGTGTTAGTGTAATTAATTATGATATGGAAGAGTATATTTGTAATACATTTGAATTATATTTAATATGTGAGGCATGTTTTTCAACCTAATATTATAGCTTTCATGTAGGAAATCAGGTCATGAGGATGGATGTTGATTTTTGTAAACTAGATTCTTTGAGAATGATTAATTTTGATGCTCTTCAAGTTCCATATTAAAAAAACATATGACACTAAGGAGTTGGAAATTGATGATAAATAAGTATAAATTATCATGTAATTCTCTAATCATGTAAATCAATATATTAATCATACTTTTTATTTGAATTAATAATGTCTATGCCAATGTGATATTATAGAGTAGAAAGAACAATGAGTACAAACAAGTGAATTTTAATATGATGAAAACTGTATTGATATTCATTGAAAGGAGAAAATTATTGATGAAGATTAGGAATATTCACTGAGGAAGTGATTAAATGAAACCATGAATATTTCTAATGTCAACAATACAAATTTCAATGTTGGAACTACAATCATCTCTTATTCTCATGATTGTTTGATTTTAAATGGGACTATCAATAACGGTTCCTCAGTTAGGGGAATAAATAGTGATGATGATCTATCTAAATCAAGGTTAAATTTCATTTTTAGGACCATTTTAATTGGAATAAATATTATCCTTCATATTATATTGAATCATATAGTTGATTCCACATATAGGTTGATCCACTTTTGAATTGGGATATCCTCATATGAATAACATCTCATCTACTATTAAAATAAATTATAGCATGACTAAAATTGGTTAGACTAAAACATTACTAGAGTAAGTGTATAGAGTTGGGGGATCATTATTTAGACATTTCACATAACATAATCATGTTATTAAATTATGTGATTTCATTACTGACATAACGTGATTGTGTTATTTAAATTATGGCTCAAAAATTATGGAATCATAACATGATCATGTTATTTTGAAAATAATAACATGATCAGATTCTTATTTTTTTGCACATTAAATAATGTGAACATGTACATGGATCAAATCTTGGTTAAAAGATAACATGATCACAATATTATAAAAGGATTAACATAATCATGAAGTTTTTATTTTTCACATAGAAGCATGTGGACATTCATATGAATCCAATATTGGGTAGAAACAAATATTTACTACTCTAAATTTTATGTTTATTTCCTTATACCTATAATTAATTTTAGTAAATATAATAAATTAGGATCATTATACATCTAATAGAGTTGGTCTCATAGTTATACTCCTTATGATGTAGAAAATAGTTTCTAAAATTCTTATTTGGTCAGTACTTAGTCATTTTCAAGGTCTAAGAGGTGAACCTAGGGATTTCAGTGCATAAAGTTTTCAATTAATATTTATTTTTCATAAACATATAGTCGTTTTAAGGTTTTTATTCCTTTTGGATTGATTTATGGTATTTATAGGACTCCTAGGTTTTTAAAAATTGAAGCTTGAAACCCAGTTACTTTAAAATTGATGTAAAGTGGTGTGATTGGGGTATTATAGGTCACATTGATGACCTGTACATATCACACAAACACATTATGTTAATTTCACTTGTGCATCATTTGTCCCTCATCCCTAATCACATCCTACTCATGCCTCATCACCCCCAATCACTCTCTCATCATTCCTCATTATCTTTAATCACTTCATCATTTACCCTCACTATACCTAGTCATCTTTACTCACTCCCTCATCATCCTTGATTACTCTCTCATTGACCCTCACTATCGCTCATCATCCCTAATCACTCACTCATCATCTAGCATTATCCCTAATCATTACCTATTTAGTCCTTACCATATTTAATCATCTTTAATCATTCCCTCATCATCCCTATTCACTCTTTTATTGGCTCTCACCATCCCTCATCATCCTTAATCACTCTTTCATCGTCCTGAATCATCACTTCATCATCCCTAATCACTCCTTACTCATCCCTAATTATCCCTAATCACTCCCTTATTAAACCTCACTCTTTCTCATCATTTATAATCGTGCACTCATCATCCATGATCACTTCATAATTAACCCTCAACATCCCTCATCATTCATAATTACTGATTCATCATACCTCATCATCTCTAATCACTCCTTCCTCATCCTTCATCACCCCTAATCGCTCCCATATTATCCATTATAATCCCTCATTATCCATAATAATTGCTTCATCCTCCCTAACCAATCCATAATTAACCCTCACCATCATGGAGCATCCCTATTAACTCCATCATCATCTCTACTCAATTCCTCCCCATATCTCTTTACTTAATCACTCCATCAACTACCTTGATGGTGGTATTTTGTTGGGGTTTAATAATGTTAGGAAATATAAGTGGAGAGTTGAGTGGTAGTATAAAATATAAGACATAGTGATAAAAATGATGTGGAGGCAATTTTAAGACATAAATATTTTGTACCTATGAAAAAATATAGACTTACTATAAATGATATAATTCATAGTTGAAAATTTGCCATAAAAATACAAGCAAGTAAAACCACCATAGAACCAAAAATGGGTAGTCAATACATGAGGAAAATTTATTATTTGAGTAATTACATTAAAGGCATTATATTTTTATGTCTATTGATTGAGTTATCATACTAGTAAGTGTAAGATAAATTTTAAATGATTAGAATGTGTAGTCTAATATTGGAAAGTAGTGTGTAATTAAAAACTTCAATATTAAATACAATGAAGAGTGTCACACTATGAGATCTCTAAGTTCAAATATCAAGAAGTGGGTACAAGTTATATAGGCCTATAAAAAGGTAAGTATATAATTTTTTACAAACCCAATGATATGGTTGGTTCTATAAATATCTCTACTTCCCCAAACAACAAATTATATAAATTAGAAATATTGTTTCATTAATAAATGTAGATCAATGGTGAGACAATACACTTCATCATTTCTAAAGGAAATAAGAATTTAATTTCTCCTAAAGCATATTTTATAAAATTTAACTTGAAATTTAGATATCATAGATAACCATATATTAGTGTATGGTCTAGTCTAGGCCTTAACAAATGGATCACCTAGTAGTGTCACTTGGTGTAGAATTTCTTTTTTAAGATGGAATCCTTTGCGACATCTCACCATTAGAGGTGTATGACATTTTACATGTTTTCAACCATATATTTACCATTTACATTTAGTCTATGAAGTAAAGCCTTGAAATTTTGTGATAGATTATCATGATAAGAAATACCATATATTGTCATTAGTTCATAAGATTTTAGTCATTACTTCCATGAAATCGAAGAATATTATCAGTTCTAGTAAGAATTATATTATTGATGGTAAAAAGTATATTTAATAATATACTTATGACACCATATCATAGTGTGGTTTATCCAATAATAAAAAATACAAAATAATTAAACCATAAACTAGATGAATACATGGACATCTTTCAATCACCTAAATAAGTTCCTAATTATTCTACACTAAAAAATATTGTTGATTTGATCCCTTAACTAACTCTACCTCAAATCTCTCTATACAAAATATCATTTCTAGAGAATGAATAGATCAAGTGGTATATCCATGAAATCAAGTATAATGGACACATCATACCATAATAATTACCTTAGATAAGTCCAATTATGCTTGTGTGAATGTTGTGAATCAATTAAAAAAATATTAATAAGACTAAAGTGAATAACTATTATCTTCATCTAAATATTAATCCATTTTTGTATCGTATCTATGTTGTAGAGGTCTTTTCCAAAATTGATCTTAATTTTAGGTATCATCATATTTATGTTTAACCTCTAGATATTTAGAATGTAGTATTAAAAACAAAGGAAGTATTTATTTACTAGTTGATTATGACTTTTAGGTTAACTCGTGTAGTTAATTCATTCATTGAGATGTTGAATGACATCTTTAGGCCCTTTACCTATATCATTTTTTTAATCTACCTTGATGGCATCTTAATCTTTAGAAAACATTAGATGAACATCTACACCATTCTGAACATTATGTAAAAACATATTCTTATGATAAAATGAATAAATGTTCACTTTTCATGCAAGAGATAAAATATTTGGGATAAATTACACACACAAGGAGTGTATGTTTGAAACTAAAAAAGATTGAAGTCATACATGAATGGGAAATAAAAAATTACTTTTCATCCAATTCAAATATTTTTAGAATTAGAAACTTATATAACATATTTATGTTTAATTTTTATCCTTTGAATCAAGCTACTAAAGGTGGAACCAAATAAAGTTTCATCTAGTTAGATGCACAACAAAGATAATTTGATGAAATAAAATTTAGAATCTATTTTGTGTTAGTACTTATGTTACTTGATAATAAATTTGGAATATCATCGAATTTATTTAGTAATAAAATTGATTATCACAAATTGATATTGATAATAGAACAAGTCATAGGAAAAAGTTAATTTCTATTATAATGGATTAAATTACATATGATTAGAATAAAATGTATCTTTAGAGTATATACTTATGTAAGATTATGATGAAATGATTAGGGATGATGAGGGATGGTGAGGGTCAACGATTGAGTGATGAGGGACAGTGAAGGATGATGAGAGTCAATGAGGGAGTGATTATTAATGATGAGGAATAAATAAAGAGTGATTAGGGATGAGGAGGGATGAGGAGGGAGTGATTAGGGATCATGAGGGATGGTGATAGTTAATGAAGGAGTAATTAGGGATGATAATCTTAAGTGATTAGAGATGATAAGGGATAATTAAGGTTAATGAGGAAGTGATTAGGAATGAAGAGGGATGAGGAGGGAGTTCATTTGGATCAGTAAGAGACTAGGAATGATGAGGGATTAGTATAGAGTGATTAGGGATGATGAAGGATAGTGAGGGTCAATGGAGTAGTGATTATAGATGATAAGGGAGTGAATAGAAATGACTAAGGATATTTAGGGTCAACAAGGGAGTGATTAGGGATAATGAGTAATGATGAGCTAATGATTAGCGGTAATGAGGGATGAGTAGGAAATGACCAAGAATGTGGGAGGGATCATGGACAAGATAAATTAACACAAATTTATAGTTTGATGTGTGTAGGTCATCAAAGTGACCTACACTAGCCCAATCAAGTCGATTTATATCTATTTCAAAGTGAGTAGATATCAACTTTAATATTGACAAACTTAAAACTCCTACAAATGTCAAGATTCAATCTAGAAGGTAGAAAAACCTTAAAAATGAATACATGTTTAGCAAAAATGGATATCAATCGTAAACATTATGTACTAAAATCCCTTGGTTTAATACTTGGACCCTGAAAATGCTAAAGTATTGACTAGACTGGATTACACAAAACTATTTATCATATTCTAAGGTGTGTAGCTATGAGATCACACCTATCAGATGTAGAGTGACCCTAATTTATTATATTCACTAAAATAAATTTAATGTATAAGGAAATAAATTTAATTATTTAGATTATAAAATATAAGATATTATCCAAGATGGGATTCACATGCACGTCCACATGATTTTACTAGTGAAATAATAGGAACACAATCACGTTATTTATTTAATAATATCATGATCATGTTATCTATTTTTCAAGACTCACACTGTGTACATGTTCACTAATTTAATGTGAAAAATAATAGAAACATGATTGCATTATTGATTTTATAATAATGTGATTGATTATCTATTAATGTAATTGCATTATATATTAACATGATCATGTTATTTGAATTTGGATTCAAATGCTATGCTTTTTGTCTCAGGAATGGCTTAAATTCTTAATCCAAAGGCTTGGACATGTCAATCTACAAGTGAGTCCACGAGTTATGATAAAAACTAATAAAATTCATCTTTGATTGTCAAATACACTGTGAAGTTCAATAGGGAAAATTTCAAAACATGATACCA
>JARHVA010002620.1:207500-220000 GCA_037957365.1 Torreya grandis | reverse complement strand
AATTGAAAATGTTTAATAGACGTGTCAAATTGCATTTAATATTTTGGCATTTCAGTAAGCTTTGCACATGTATCATCCCATGCTTATTAAAGTCCTTAAAATAGAACTCCATAAAATTTCCCCTCACCTCACCATCATTACCCAGTGCACCTCTAAATCACTTCCTAATCCATCATAATATTATTTATACTTAACCTTTTATGCATAAAATGCAATATGATGTCAGAAAATGTTGGTTTCCAATGAGGCATGACTATAAATTCACACTCTTTCAATCTACAAAATCCCACATTACCAAAACTAAAAATTATATCATTTTCATCATAATTTTAAGATCCTGGACAGCATTTTTTTAAATTCTTAAACCCATTATGATCCATAGGTAATGAGTCAATGGTAAAATAATATGTAAATATCATTATAGTTCATTAAGATCTTATGGTATTTAATAAATCCCAAAAACCAAACATTGTGACCATATTTAGTCAACACACAAGCATACTTTTTTGTTAGATTAACTCTATTCATTTATAGATCCATAACCTTTATCTTTGCCATCAGTATCTACACATGCATACATTATACGCATCCACCACTATCCATTATCTAAAGATATTAATATAAAATATAAAAGTATTATTTATTAAGCTTTAATAACAAAGAGATGTGGTTAATGGGCATGCTGATTTACACTCCCTTGGTTTATATAAATGAAATATTACTTCCATTCCACTAATTTTATTTTAGCATAGTTCCACATCTGATGTGCATCTTGAATTAGTGATTTGACATCCCAGAGACTAGAATGATGTAGCTTCCATTCATCCATCCTATTAATATATTGAAACCTATAGAAATTACAATAGGATTAAGAACAAACATAAATGATATTCTTAGATCTCTAGAAGAAATTGAATCACAACACAAACATGAAAAATAGTGAAATATATGAAGGTGAGGTGTGTGTTGATGATGAGGGGAAATTTCAAGGTATTCCAAATGATATTGTCCAATGGGGAGGTAATATAACGATAAAATATTATATGTTATATAATAATATAATAAAATACTATATTCAACAAAAATGTTATCATTTGGAAGATAAAAATATTTATTTATGGTGATATATGGATAACACTTATCCCATAGTATATCTTACAACATTTGTTCATCTATGACGCTGATATATTGACACTTGGAACAATTACATCAAGCATATTCACATAAAAATGCCCTACTTAAAAACTTGGAAGTGAATATGATAGAAATTGAAACAATTTTTTATAATCATTGTATTTATACTTGATAGAAAGATAAAAGTAATAGTGGATCACTATTAAAGGAAATGATTTTTAAGAAATTTTATTAAAATAACTATTTTATTATTATTTCTTAGCACTTCGTGCATACAAGCCGAGATGGGGAAATTGCATGTGAGCTTTGATTCAGGTATGAATATTTATTTACACTCTTTCACTTTGTAAAATCTCTATTTACCAAAACTAAAAAATACATCCCTTTGGGAATAACTTACACTATTCAATATAGAAGTTGCAGAATTAACAACAGAAGTATATCATCCTACCCAATTCATCAATATAGCATGTTAGTTCAAAATCAACATATTTATTATATAAAATGCTAAAGCCAAGAGTACCTTTGACATATTCAATATTTTTTTTAACTTTTAATGGATTCATAGAATGAAAAACCCTAGTTTGATAAAGTGCTAGAATAATAAATTAGGTAATAAATATGCAATAGTTAAAATCTTTGACTTATACATTAATTAATCTTTAGGATTATTCAATAAATAGTAAAAAAAATTACAATATATGAACTTAGCTGGAAACTAAGAATGTAGTACTTAGATGTACTTAGATGTATAAGAAATAGGAGTCAGAAACCCTCCTAGATAGTGGTGCATTACACTAGTGTCAGCTTAGGTAGAGTAGTATCTTTTTACAAGAAGGGATATCAACTTTTTGTGTGTACCTTCACCTAGTTATAGGGAGTTTATGCATGTATGCATGGATGTCAGTTTGTTGTTTGTTCCCGATTTTGAATAATTTTAATGCCAAACCCTACGGTTACATGTTTATTATGCTATTTGGGGATCACAAGTATTTAGAAAAAAAATCATTAAAATGGTAGAAAGGATGTGACCTCAACACCCCATGTGTTGAGTATTGCCTACATATCGATATCTTGAAAGAGAGTCAATCTTTATGTAGTTTTCCTAATCTAAGTGTTGGTGAATGTGAAAATGAATATTAGTATAAGTGTCAATTTGAATGATTTGAGTGTGACTTTATATTAGAAATTTGAGTAATCTAAGTTTTGGGCTACTATAGATGTGTGTATGCAGAATTAGGGTAGAATAGGGATCAATGACCTTGATGTTCACAATTGTTTTTAAGTTTGTTTATGAGTGTTTACATCTAATTTCCATCTAGTGTATAAGTTAAAGAAAGCGGTCTATATAAAGCATCCTAGTTATTTTCTAGATGTAAAATAAGTTTAGACTAACCCTAGGAATGATTTAGGAAATGAAAAGATGTCCATTGATAGAGTAAGGAGATAAAGCACACTAACATTATCCCTATGTCAATAGTGCAGTGTGTTAATGTCCAAAGGGCTGCGCTAGTGCCCAGGTGTTAGAAACTATTGAATAAGGGGCCTGAGTGCCTATGGGGTGGTTTAGTGTTGCTTTTGGTATATCTGGGAATGGGGTGGACCTACACAACATCTATAAAAGGTTCAAAAGAGGCCTCAAGATAGATCTAGGGATAAACTAAGGATAGGGTGGTATCAAGGGACACTCATTTATTTAATTAAGATCATTGTTGAAGTCAAGAGTCTATGTTTTGTAACAAATTTTACCCAATGAGGGTCATTTCTTAAATCAATATGTATTTTATGTGATGGATCTCTTATTGAATTTTTTTATTTCATGTTCTATCTAATTTACAAAAATCTATGATTTAGATTCGAAGTTATAAATGGATATATGAGTCAACACTATTGAATGGTATAACTCTAGGTGGTGCAAGTAATATAAGTAGACAAAGCTTTAGGAATGTTGTATCTTGAAAATCTTGATGAATGGCACCGATTAGAAATGGTTTTCTAATTCCTATTATTTTTTGAATTATCATGCATAATGAAAAGGTATTTCAACATTGATGATAATGTATCATATTTATATCTATTTAAATTTTTTTTTAGCATCTAATGTTCTATAATACATATTCATTGATATATCATCATCTATGAGAAACCCATTATCCTTCAAGGTGCTTATGCAATTTATCACTTTATTTATGTATTTTTCATCACGATAACTTATTTATGGTTCTTGTCTATCTATATATATTATTCCAAACATATTCATTTCATTAAATTTCATTATTTATCCACGGTGTATCCTAGATATGATTATTCACTCATGTTCCATTATATTTTTTTGAATTGTTGTAGTATCCTCCTATTTAGAATAAAAATGATTTTCAATATTTTCTAGAATAGTACTTCACTTGGCATGATAAAGACTATAATTGAATGTCTTCCAATTTTATTTTATTGCATCATCATTATGTCAAATATCTCTTTGTGTATCACAAAATGGCTTATAATTTAATAACTGTGACTTACAAAAATCAACTATTTTTTGTGATTCATGTGTAAGGATCGAGGAAAACCTTAACAATGCTATCATAATATCTATGATACTCCTTCCCTCTCATTTATTTTCTCTTTTTTACCTTGGATTATACATGCATGATTTAGCTATGTCAATAGGTGAAATACTTTGTATGGAAAAATGGCCTACTTATATATCCACCAATAAAATAATTTGTATAATTGTTATGGTCATCTTAATCTTTCATAAGTTTCTATGTGAACACCTTAGTCAAAACATTAAATTTGACAAATAGTCTTCTAGTCTCTACTAATAGAAGCTCCACAAACATGTGATATGTTTCTTATTCCCCAATATCTCTTCCAACATTTGTTTCAATTAAAAGTTTTTTATAAGCTCTTTATGCTAATTAATAATGGTTTTCAATGTTTACAAGTTGCATTTGTATTTGATAATAAGTTGTTGGACTAATCACCAGCATCCCCCTTAGGGATTCGTGACATGGACTAACAGCCTCCCGTGGGTACTTATCTGGGGTTTGTATCGGGCGTTAATAGGTCGACCTTTTGGCGCAACGGCAAGCATTCCTACAATTGGTATCAGAGCCATGGTCACGGGTTCGAATCCCCTCGGGTGATGCTGAGGGGGGGATTGTTGGACTAATCGCCAGCATCCCCCTTAGGGATTCGTGACATGGACTAACAGCGTCCCGTGGGTACTTATCTGGGGTTTGTATCGGGCGTTAATAGGTCGACCTTTTGGCGCAACGGCAAGCATTCCTACATAAGTTTCAGAGCCCTCATCTATTTTTTTTTCATACATGACAATGTACTTAACTATGCCATGTTTTCAAAGAATAGGTTTAAAGTATACGTTTGATCTCCATAATTATAATATGTAACGATTATTGTGTGTCTTTACTTTCTTGTAGACTCAAACTTTACCTCTATCTCTATATCTGAGTCTTGATATAATTTTGATCCATCAAGATTAAAATCAAATCACTTATAAATCTTTCATATCCAAACCATGGTCATTACAACCTTTATAGTCAAGTCGCAAGGTAATCGAAGCAATGATGCAATCAATCAACCATGACACAGGATAATTCCTTTCCTTTTGCCACCTACCAGAAAGTTCTCCCGATTGACCAAGGGGCATTGTAGCTGCACCTGTAATATGTCAATCTGAATTTTAGAAGTCAAGTGATTATGCTCGCTATTCAATCATATTACAATTATCTTACGACCATTAAAAACCTTGTTAAATCAAGGAACGAAGTTCAGTAATATCATTCAAAAATACCTCTCATGACTTCGGTATCATTGATATGGTGGTGATTATTTAATAGCTAGATATGTTTCCATTTACAGGGGAGACGACACCTCACTATATGGAAGGTACATATTTACATTTGTTTCTCAATAGTTTGAAGTATTGGGAGGAATTATTAAATTTTATTGGAGACAGATTCCTTCTAATTATTAATAGTTTTATTTGTCAATTTGAACCGAACTACAGTTATATATGCAGAAGCCGCAGATGTCCGTAGATTTTTGTCTGAGTATAAAGGAATGTTGCCCAGGGGAGTGCTGTGTTGTTCCTCCAAATGATAAAAGTTGTTGCCGTATATTTTTTTAATAGAGAGCAGAAACAAGTGTTGCCCAGGGGAGTGGAGTGTTGTGATGTCCGTAGATTTTATTAGTATGATAAATGCACGAGGTAAAGGTTTATTAATTTAAATTTTATTAGAACATCTATTTAACTTTAGATGTTAAAATAAAATGTGTGAAAATATGTTATATTGATTTCATCATATCTATAAGTTTATCTGAATTTTTTTTCTTATTTACAGAAGAAATAAGGTTAATAAAAAAATGAATTTTTGAATGCATCTTGGAAAAAGGCTAATAATTGTTCTATGACGGATAGGTTTATATTTGGAGCCATTACAACCAATTAAAATTTAATTTTAAGATTGTCATATATATTGTTGACTTTTTTCTGAAAAAGAAAATAAAATTGATCCATTATTTGTATATTAACTTATGTTTTAAAATGTACTTGTATGTTAGTATTTTTCTATACACCCATGTTATTCAATTGACACCATCAAAAACATGCAATATTTAAGTATATTTAAAACAGATTTTGGGATTATATATACCATTATAAATATTTAGAGGGATGGTGAAATTGCTCAGGGAGATTACGCCAAAGCGATCTGAACTGAGTTCATGAATTCTGTCGGATTACCTTTATTTTAATCAAAAATAATTTGTTCTTTGAAAATAGAGAAAGTGTAAAGTTGAAGATTTATACTATTTTAAGAAAAACAACATTTAAATATTCTTAGTTTATTAAATTCGTACCAAAAAAGAGTATTTGATAAGGAAGTTATAATTTTTTTTAAATAGAAGAGTCTGAGCAAGTGAATACATCCATCTGTAAATAAATTAACGTTTTTGAGGATTGCTTACATAAAATTAACTTTTTGTATTACTATAATAATTTTAAAATTTTAAAAACTGAAAGAACATGTCAATAGAATAAAAATAAATTGAAATTAAGTCAATTTCAACTCTGGACCTCAATTTTAATAGTAGAAAGTCTTAGTGTGTTCTTCAAAACGACATATAATGTTTACGGTTACATTTATGTAAGATGAATACTGTGATTAATCTGAATATTTCAGTATTCTGTATATCTAAATATTCCTTGCAGTACATATAATTTTTTTATTATATTTGGCAGTGCAATCATATAATGAAGTATCTAATAAAATAATGTCAAAAGTATACATCAGACAGTAATTTTGAAATGTAATTGACGTGCATTTTTATAGTCCTATTAATTTTGTTTCTTATGTTTCTAAATTTCATACCTTTAAAATATTATAAAACATAAATATATACAAAATGATTAAATTTATAGGACACATGTTAAAACCGACTTTATTCAATCTTTCTATTCATTTTTATATATATAACATTAAATTATATAACTATTTTTTAAAATTATTTTTAAAATTAATTTAATGAATTTTTATGATAATAATAAAATATTTTTTTAATAATTTAAAAAACTAATATATGAAGTTTTTGTTGCCAATCTACTTAAATATAAATAAATATGATTTATATAAATACCAAACCGATTAAAAAGAAATGAATTTATGTTATCGAATTTTCAAAGTATACATATTCTAATATGTCAATCTTGGAAATTGATAGTTGAATTTGGGTAGTAAACATTAAAAAAAAATATAATAGTTTATTTTGGTACAAATCAAAATAAAAAATCTTTCTAAAATATCCTTGAACAAAAAGAGGCAACCCATAACATGTAAGATTATGGTTGTCAAGGGCTCAATTGACCAATCCATCTATGACTGTATTGCTTTCTCTAAGATATAATTGAATTGAACCACTCGAAAACTTGTCCTATAAGCTATGATTTTTCTCCATCTCTCTAGTTGTTTGCCATTTTTTTTGCTAATATCTCCCTCAAGTTTAGATAGCTAGCCAATGATTATCTTAGAGTCTGATTCTATATGGGTTTTTTATAACCCAATTTTCAAAACATTTTGAATCTTTTTGTAAACGTTGATTTCTGCTAAATTATTGGTTACATATACAATGTTTTAATCTTTACTTTTTATTTTTGTTGAGGGTTCTATTGTCCTTCACATTTTTTATAGCATAGTGTTAAATACATTCAAAATAAATAAAAAAGTAACAGTACAGGGGTGAAGTCCCTTCTGTGCGTATAAGAACCAATATAGTTTCAATAATTTTGGAAAAAAAAAATTATAATTTGTGAAAGTAAAAAAATAAAAATTATAAAATTTAGTATGCATTTTATTTATAAGAGCTTATAGTTTCAAATGCATATCACATTTTTTTAAATAACAAACTTGTTGTTAAAATGAAAAAAAGTGTAGCTATTATTTATAGATAATTGTGTATATAATAGCAAGTCAAAAGTATAATCTTGGAAACATTTAGCACTCAAATATCATCACACTAAATCATCTAAAAGTATAATATACATCATATTAAATAAATCAAAAGTGTCATATACATGAAATGAAATGAAAGACAAATTAAGGATTTCTAAATCATTCAAATTTGAAATATACATAACATAAAATGATTAAAGTAAAGAATCATCAAATGTGCCATATATGTAAAATATCAAATAATGAATTATTTTTATCCACAGAAAGAATATATTATAATTAAATGACATTATTTGTCATTTAAGAATTAAAATTCAATTGTTCTTCCTTAGCTTTTTATTTAGATTTTCTTTCCCTTTTTCCATATTTTCATAATGGTCATATTTATGTGGTGGAAATATTATTAGTCCTTCCAAGGACTTTACAAGGGATATATTCATAGATGTCAACCATGTTATTTTATTTTGAATTATAGCAATTGTAAATTTTGAATGAATCAAACCTTATGTTTTGTGTTTTGTTAATGCCTAAGCTAATCAAAAAGATATTTGGTTTGTGTGTCTCCTTTGTGTTAGTGTAATTGGAATTGTACTTGGAGTTTCATCTTCAAATGGTATTCCTGAGTAACTATCAAACTCAAACATAACATATATTAGTAGTTATATTGGGAAAATTATAGGCTTTTATATTATACTTCAAAAACACCGTAGATATATATTTAAAAGACATGATTCTATCCATAGATTAGACGTTGACATGACCCTTATGTCCTTATCAATTCATAACCCCACATCAAGTTCATCATTTTGACCTTCTATTCATGCATTAACATTGTTTGTATTGACTATAATACTACATTAAACATGCCCTTTAATGAATACAATTTTAGTTTATTTTGATTATGTAGATTATCATTTGTGGAAAATAAATGAATACTATTGTCAATTATTTATTTTGATGGATTAATTTATTCCAACATTAGTTCTTATCATAAATAAATTCTGATCAAAATTATTCAGAGAAGCATATATTAGACTTGTGAAAAGTTGAGGAAACCTTTATGGTACTTATTTTCTCATTATTATCCATATATATATTCCAAATTAATAATTATTTCAATTTCATCACACAATAGTTTTATAAATTTTTTACTATCATATAGTCGTCTATCACTAAAAGGAAAAAATTATCCTAAATATCTAACTAAAATAATAGATATATATCCATAAATCATGTATGCATTCTTAGGAAATGTTAGATGAAGTTGAGAGTCTATGTTTTGTACAAAATTTTAGCCAATAAAACTCATGTTGTCAGTCAAAATTTATTTTTATGTGATAGATCTCTTATTTAAAAGTTTCAAATCATGTTCCTTATAATTTATAGAAATCAAGATTTGATGTTTTAAATAGATAATTGAGGCATTGGTATTGAATGCTACAACTCCAGTTGGTACAACTAATAGAAGTGGACAATGCTTTGGGAATGTTGTATCTTGAAGAGCTCAATGAATGGAACCAATTAGAAAATATTTTCTCCTTCATGTTGTTCTCTGAATTATCATGCATAATGGAAAAATATTTTGAATGATAATGTGTCTTAATTGTATCCATGCCTCTCTTTTTACCATCCAAGGTTCCATAATTCATATTCAGTGATATATCATCATTTAAGAGAAACCCATTATATTTCGTGGTGCTTATGAAATTTATCACTTTATATGTGTATTATTTACCATGATATTTATTATTTGATGGTGTTTATTTGTCAATATATCTTCTTCCCAACATATCAATTTTAGTATCTTCCATAGTTTATCCACATTGTATCCTAGATATGATTTACCACTCATGCACATTATATCCTTTTTAATTGGGTTCATATACTTCAATTTAGAATCGTAATGATTTTAAACATTTTTTGGAATAGTGATTTGCTTGGCATATAAGATTCTATAATTGAATGGATTTAAATTTGATTTTATTAAATCATCATTATGCAAAATATCCTTTTGTATATCATAAAATGGATTGTAAAGTAAATAATTTTTATGTTCATCATGGTCATCTTAATTTTTTTAGTTACCCATTCGAACACCTCATGTAAAACATTAATTTTGACAAATAATCTATTGGTCTCTACTAAAGGAAGATCCAATAACACGTATCATGTTTCTTATTCCCTGATGTCTCTTTGAATAATTATTTCAGTTATAAGTATTATAAATTATCTTTATGCTTATTCATAAGGGGTTTCAATCTTTTAAAGCTACATCAACATTCTATGATAAGTTTCATAGGTCTAATCTACTTTTGTGCATACTTGATAATGTACTTGACTAGAACATGTTTTCAAAGAATAGGTTGACAGTATAAGTTTGATATCAATAATTGTAGTATGTAGAAATTGTGTGTCTTTACTATATCATAATTTATTATAGGCTGAAATTTTATATCCTATATCTAGGTATTTCTATAATTTTATTCCTTAATATTCAATGGCCATAGTGTATTACACCTATAAGAAATTATTACTTGATATTTAGTTCTTTCGCACATATTATTTTTAATATTTATACAACTATTTCAATCACTGAACATTTTACCTACAAATAATTATTCCTCTTCTATTACATAGACATACACCCTCTCTACACATTATATATTTTTTTATTTACGTAATTGATTATCTCTTCATAGTCACATTTTGTTTCCACCTATGATGAGTAAAATTTCATAATGCTTATAATTAATTATATGTATAAAAGGTAATTAGTTACATTGATAAAATAATAAAACATGGATTTGGTGAGGATTAAAAACATGCATGTATTTTTTGTTGGTGTGTATATTCCTAACGATTCTATGTGTGAACAATAGAATGAAAGTATTTATCAACATTTTTCCATTTAGGATCATTTTTCCAATCAAGGTTTCCATATTTTTTCTCCCTATAACCATATGAATCATTGCACATTTGGTAAACCTCTATGTTTCCATTCATATCTAGACCAATAATATTTTACTTTCTTTCCTTTTAAAATATCTCCATATGAAAAACTTATATCACAAGTGAATGAGCATGACCCTATATGAAAATAGTAATATGTATATTATAATCACCAATTTTGGGATTCTCATGGATTCGTGGTTTCTATTTATGCCATTAACACATGTAGATCAAACCTATACAATTAGTTGTACTTAAAGTGATTAAAATGGTAGGTGACCCAAGTTGAGGTAACATGTCAATTAATTCACCATGAAATTTTTCCCAATAGGACCTTATATGTCTCAAGGTGGTTATAAATAACATTAAATAACTAACTAAATTGGAGACACATATTATCCATGTGTTCAAAAAACTCATTGATGGTGATTGGCATCTTTTGAAAAGTATTTTTCACAAACACTACTAATTAAATTTGATCATGTCTAATGATCATGTTAATGATGTATAAATTATGTGGCATAGGTGAAGTGATTATCCCTATATCCAAATAGATTTTTAACAAATTTATGTAGATGTACTCATTTTAATGGTGGTTCTAGCCACTCAAATCTTCCATTAGTAAACAATGTTGGAAATCCCATATCAAGTATGCCTAATGTGACATACTCATTGATTATAGATTATATAATCCCTAACCAATTAATTATTGTTCTAAGATATACATTAGGTTAAATTACCCATGATTGGATTAATTCTATATATCTTGAAGTATTTTGGCGTTTTGTAGGCCATTGATGTTGTGTTATTAATTATATTTCCATAATCCATCTCCATCACTAGACCTACAAATAAATCTTCATTTACATCATAATCAAGTTGTATATAGATAATTAGTATCTGGATAAATACATTTTCATTAGAGTCAAGTGGAATTTCAAAAAGATCATTTTCATAAAACTATACTATGGAATATAACCTATCATGTTCTAGTTTATACGTAAATGCCTTATTTATGCACTTTCTATTGGTTGTAAATTTGTGATTTATTTCATGTTGATCCTTCCTTAGAACTATAATCATTGGAAAATCTTTTATTCAATGACTAAATATTTATATATGTATTATACTTCTTGTAAAAAACTTATTTTATGTCATTTATATTTATATTAGTGTCTAGTTGCATGTGTGTGACTTATAAGATTGGGATAACACAAGATATTAAAATATCTTCAACTTATGTTAATCTTTAAAGTTATGATACTAGTGGCTAGTGATCCATTGTTTTTTGCTGATTAAAATCAATTATCATCTCCATATTAACACCATATATTACATACATGGCCTTCAGGTGTTTGATACACATTCATTCAAATGTAAATTGTATATAGTGAAGCAAGAATATCCAGACCATGTTACAAAATAATCTAAAAATTAATAAATTCTCTCCCAAGAATTTTGTTTGGATTAGTTATACTTTTTTATCTTTTAATTTATGATTCTTAAATCCATCTTCTTATTATAGGTTATGATGTTGAGTCTTATTGTAAATCATTATTTTGCATTCTTCTTATTATTATAGGTTGTGATATTCTTTGCTCTTATATATAATAATTTTTGACATTATTTGAAACATCAATGTTAATTACATCTTGATATGCATTATGGTGTTTTGATCACATGATCTATTTCTACTAAATTTATCTCTTCAAACTTAATGTCAACATTATTTATTGATTGATGATAGTGACTTTGAGATACATCACAATGAAGTTCTTGTTTGCATTGTGTTTCTTCCCTAGTCAATTGATTTTAGTGCATTATAATTATAATATTGTTCTTAATACATGTTTATCATATTGAGATATTTATTCATGGTTTTTTGTCATCTTATCTACATGTTATTATTATTTCTTCTAATTATTTAGTTCTGAATCTGACCCTATG